>VZRW01001430.1:28795-52059 GCA_013398125.1 Aegotheles bennettii
ACCTCACACAATTGGCCTCAGCCCATCGCTCCAGCCTGTCCAGACCCCACTGCAGAGCCTCCCTACCCTCAGGCAGATCGACACTCCCACTCAATTTCGTGTCATCTGCAAATTTACTGAGGGTGCATTCAATCCCCTCATCCAGGTCATCGATAAAGACATTAAACAAGACTGGCCCCAAGACCGAGCCCTGAGGGACACCGCTTGTGACCGGTCTCCATCTGGATTTAACTCCATTCACCACCACTCTTTGGGCTCAGCAATCCAGCTAGTTTTTCACCCAGCGAAGAGTCCACCTGTCTAGACCATGAGCCGCCAGCTTCTGCAGCAGAATGCTGTGGGGGACAGTGTCAAATGCCTTCCTGAATATATATACATCATAACTAGCTACTCTCTCTTCTCTGAAGACTCTGACATGCTTATTTTGAAGCATTTGAATTCAGAGACTTTGATGCCACCACACAGTGGCAAAATGTGCAGATGACTACTTCCTTACTCGTGTTTGAAAGCTGTTCCTGTAATTCTTTTATTTCATTTATATCTTATTCCACTGATATGTCTTAGAACAAACTGTTAGCGTACTTACATGCTCTGGGTGATAAAGCTCCATTGTGAAACAGTCAGTTTGCTAGTCTATGTTTAGCATTGCTGTGGTTATTTATTATTTATTCCCATCTCATCACCCTATTACAGGCAACGAATGTATAAAATTGCAGACACTAATGTTTTCCTTGACTGTCCCCAAAGAAAACCCAGTCAAACAGATATCCAGTTGAATGATGAAATATTGAAATAAATTTGCAACAAGTATCCATAGTCAATACTACCTCGATCTTAATTCCTGTATTCAGAGAGAGAAGGCATTCCCTGATGAAAAAGTTTCTTAGTATCTAGTTTTGTCACTGGTGACAAATTTTTGGGGAATGGGGATGTTTCAATTCAAATGTGTAGAGAAAACCATAATCTAAACATTTTGCTTTTCCTGCCTCAAAAAGAAAATCAGAAAATTCAAATTACAAGCCTCCTTTCCCACGGACAGAAAGTGAAGTATACATGTTTCCTTCATCTACTGAATTATTCCCTACTCCCTTTTTCCCACCTTCTTTGATGAAAAGGACTCCTGTTTTCTTTTCTTCTCTCCTTCTTTGTATACTTCACTTCCCCAGGTCTATTATACATTTCCTAACTTGGTTCTTGTTTATCTAGGTGACTTATATGAACTTCCTTGAATAAAGTTAATTTGTTTCATGTCTTAGTACTTAATATCTTAGCCTCACAATGACTCTATAAAGTGAAAAATTACTACAATTCCTTTTTAATAATAGGAAACTTGGGCACAGATCCCACAAAATAACTAAGGTGTCTGAAGTGTGAGCTGGATTTGTAAGTCAGTGAAGGGATATCAGCATCTCTCTTTCTACAGAAGACCTTAGTCATGAAGTAACAGTTTATTCCACAGGGATTTGAGTGAAAAAGGAGGTACAATCCAGACCTCCTCTGGAAGCTGTGCATCTGTTTAGAAAATAGTGTCACTGGATCATGTAAAGTACACTGAGTCCTCTATGCTTAAGCACGTACTGATCAAAGGTTTTTACGTATGAAGCTCAGGCACCTAACCTTGGTGTAGATTCTTCTTAACGAAATGGGACAGCTCCATTAGATGTGGCATTTTTAATATATAGGACTCTGCTTCCCCTCCCTTTGGAGAATCCTGTGGCTCCCTTCTCCATCTCCTTTCAGCTTCCTCTGGCTCCTGCTGCCCATCAATAATGTGATGGCACTAGCTTGTTCTTTGTCCATCTTCTAGATCAATGTCTGGATTCCCAAGCAATCATGTTAAAATGCAAATAAATAATAATAGAATCCAATAGCTGTATCTATTCTTGTTCCACAGGCATTGTTCCCAGACCCTTCAATCTTTTACTATGTGAATTTAAAGAAAAGCATATCTTTTTTCCTGTAAAACCCCCACCTAAAAAAAAAATACATCTATGGAACAAGTGAAATTAGTATATTCATAATTAAGTCCCTGTTTAACTTTGGCATGAAACCAAAATTTTGATGGCCTAGAATGTTAAATTCTCATTTAAAAGACTGCACAGTTAAAGATTTAGATGGTCCTTTCTGTAAATGCACTATATCAGTCACAGTGCATGTAGAGAATGTAGAGATTGACCAGAGGGCTACCTGATTGTTGATTGACAGAGCAGTCCTCCTGGTCATCACATTCAGGTGCTAATTGTTTGGTAATAATAAAGCTAATGGCCTAACAAGGGGTTGGACCTTAAAAGGCAGGGCTGCAGGCACTAGGGTACCTTCAGTGCCTGAGTACTGGGGGAAGGAGCAGGATGTGCTCTGTGAGTTGGATGTTGAGAAACTACTCAACCTACAATACCAGCAAGGACATCGAGTGCTGGGAAGGGAGGCCAGCTCTGCGCTCTCTGCGCACCCAGCTTGCTGCCAGCTTGGGATTTCATCGCCTAGCTTTGCCTGGATCCCCAACAGTGCAAAGGACATGAATGACAATCCACAGTTTTCCAGATTGGATAACAGTTGTTTTTATCTTCTGATAGAAAAACACTGAGAATCTAAGGAGAGGTTTGTAACCTTAATGTATGGCATCTAGCCAAAATTTTCACATATATAAAGCCACAGTTAAATCTAAGCAAGCAAACCCATCAAAATGTCTCTGGCACCACCTACAGAAGTAATTCAGTATCAGCCTTTAAGGTTTTCCATTTAAAAAAAAAAAAGGAAGACAAAAAAATTAAGATGAATAAAAAATAAATAAGTTTATGAACACACACAAAGATCTTCAGGGACTAGAATTATACGGCTCCTCAGCCCCATACTGATGAAGTGCTGTTTATTAGTAGCTGCTGTGTTTTCCATGTAATACACTCAAACTCCAAAGTGTGCTTACATGCTTGTAATGGTCTACAGGAAATGATTAAGTGACAAGATACAATCTTTAATGTGTAGAAATCAGTCTTTACTACAGTGAACCTAGTTTCTAGTGTTGGAAGACTATGTATATAGATTAATAAAATTTTCACAGCTGGATTTTTGAATAGAGCCTCATTACACTGGTATAAATATATACCATATTGTTGTGTGTTTTTTTTTTCTCATCAGCATCAAGATCACTTTGGTACAGAAGAATGCTGTTTCATTATATCCACTCCAGCTGTGCTCTTCCTCCAATGTCCTAGAATTTGCCAAGTGTAAAACTTAGTTCTTGCTCACAATAGTAAGTTGGTAAAGTTGATTGAATGGAACATAATATGGAGAACAGACTAGGTAAGAGATGAAAAGAACTTCCAAATTGAGAAAAAATTTTGGTTACAAATATTCGTTATTCACTAGTCGCTAAGGGTGCTTTCGTTATCACCATGAACAAAATAGACACTACTGAGCCTTGTATCAATGAAAGTAAAAAAAATACATACGTTTTGACCCAAATGACAGATAGCAGCAGAAAATTCCATAGAATAGCATTATGGTTTTATAAAAAGTTACAGAAACAGCATGCTATATAGTTAATACTGTGCTCAGACCTCTATAAAGAAATTATTTCACAGTAATGGTGATCTGAAAAGCTCAGTAAGGGCTTGTGCTTAAGCGTGGGCTTGAATCTCAGTGAAAAAAAAAATAATAAAGTCATGAGCTCAGTGATGTTCAAGGCAAAATATCTCTTTAATTCCATCAGGGTCAGATTTCATTTGTGGATTCCTTAGCAGTAAAACAGGTATTTGTATGTCTCTCAGACACAGGCCAGTGGCATAGCTGTGAAAGCAGGAGGCAGCGTAGACCCACAGGAGTCTGAAGTCCCAAAGGACCCAGTCTCTGGGCTGGATACCGGGGAGGCAGCCAGGGCAGTGCTGGCAGACAGCTGGCTGGAGGGGCTGTTCTACCCTTAGAATTATTTATGCTTAGCTATCCCAAGTATGCAGCACCTCTGTGTCCAGTTGCACTCCTCGTTGGGCACTTAAAGAAAAGAAACAAGGTGTGAATATGTTTATGGAGTAGCTTAGCCAATATCTTAGTTTTTCATGATGTTTTGTAATTTGCCAGCTAAACCTTTTGTCCTGGAAGTTATTGTGTAGTATCTAAGTAGGTATAAGATTCAGCAAAATTTCTGCATTTATTCATATTTGCATTCTTCACAATATTTTATGGGTATACAAAATGCCTATAAACATTCTTTATTTATACCCTTTATTGAAAATAGCTCCTCGATGAAATAATTTCAGCTGATTGCATTGATGTAGCTCAGAGGGAAATTAGAGCTGAGATTGATTTTACTTCATTGCATTTCCTTAAAGATTTTTCTTTTTTACCTAAAAAGAATTATATATAAGTATTACATTTGGAAGTGAATGAATAATTATTAAACTGGAGATTGTTATGATCTCATTAAAATAAGTCTATTCCTGTGGTAAGAGCAATGATTCACTGTTCACAAGTGAGTTTAGACCACTGACATTAAATGCTAACCTGTAAGATAAACCACAGCTGGAATGATTTTCTTCTTGAACTGCAATATAAAATTTGAGTAAGCAAACCATTTAGCAGTGTAGAAGTCCCACAGATATCATTTATTAATGATCCAAGTTCCATATTGTCCCAAAGTGCATTGGAGAGTACACAATCTCACCTAGAGCTTTGGGAAGTAGGAAGAGCTTCAGTTGATGAGTTGACGGCCTGCAGAGTGCTATCCAGGTAGCAACCAGTTTCCATCTGATGGAAACCAGGGTGGAAAAGGAAGTGGATGACAACATCATCAGTGCAATGGGTTCTTCCAGGTGCAGCATGTAATATATTTACCAAAAGCAACATGCTTTCGTTCACAGGTGAACAGTTGAGTAACAGTGATATTACCTCCTGTTGTTACAAAAAATATAAAAATCTGTGAAATAACTCTAACTAAAAAAAGGTTATGGAAAAACCAATCTTCCATCTATTTTCAGTTCATTCCCTTTGTACATTCAATAGCACTTTTGGTATTGTCATTTTCACTTTCTTCTCTAAATTAGTAAGTTTTCTCTTTTCTCAGGGAAAAGAAGTGTATGTCTGTCAGGCTTTGGTTACTTTTATTTCATTTCTTTTAACTGATCATACTTCACACTCATGGCATCTCCCCTAACACATCACAGTTAAGAACAGGGAGAAAGAGCTGTATCTATTGTCTTTTATATAGTGAGTACAAGATATGTATCCTGTTTTATTTACCTAATCTACTCTATTTTATTATTTCCCAGGCAACTATTGCAACTTATTCTGGATTTATCCAGTGTATGTAATGTCAAAATCAGAAATTGCTGGTGTAGCAGCAATATCTTTCATCACAAGAATTTTCTGTGGAGAGTAAGTCAGTTTTGCATGCTCTGAGTGGGTTTCATCCAATTAATTTGAGATACCAATTAATATGGGCCACATGGAAGGTTTTGTTATTGAAACAGTTTATTAATACTTTCCCTTGAGCAAGATGATTTTAAATTGATCACTTAGCAGATAAGAGGTCTGTTAGTTACAACTCTGCTTCCAGCCTTCCATGGATTAGGTGCTTTTTGGGATGCTGTGGAAAATGATTTTCCTATAACTGTTTTCCTCTGAATCCATGGATTTGCTGTAAATGTCACTGTGAGAGGAAGTGTTCTTATACTGTTGACCGAGTAGTTTTTTGGCAGATTTCTTAGGAACCCTGCAACTCTGTTGATTTTTAGTCTTCCTATGAGATTGGGTAGGGATAAAGAGAATGGTTTTCATTTTCCCTTGTATATTGTTTGGAAGTATGTGTTTCCAACACTGCTGACATCATATTGGCAGTGAAGATGATGCTTTTTTTTAGAAAGCAGATGTACTTCAGAAGTTTTTTGCTAATTTATATAGTGAGACAACATACTATTCTATTTTGTTGTTGTTGTTTTTGGTTTTTTTTGTTTTTATTTTTGTTTTGGAGTCCTTATGGTGTAGTATGGCCCTCTATCAAAAAATCATACTTGTATCACAAATATAACTGATGGGTTTGAAGAATAAGCAATGAGAAATTTGTAAAATGCCACAATCTGTGACTATGATGACTCATGTCCAAACAAAGAAGCAGAATTATTTTAGTATTAATATCCAAGTGGTGCCTTCCACTAACCTCATGCCACTGACTCAGTGCTTGATTAGATATGGCAAGTAACGGCTCCAGTGAACAGAGTGAGGCAGCCGTCAAGGATAAATTCCAAAGCTTCAGAAATCTCTGGGAGGTACCTGATCTTTTCTTGCAGCTCTTACTGTAATTTACACCTCATTTTCCACTGCACCAATATTTGCTGGACCTTCCAAAATATGTGTACTGTAGGTAGATGTGTTAATATCCCTCTTAGGCACACAGGTTTAAGCTAGTCCTGGTTGTAGTTTTAGAAAAGACTGGAAGTATGATCAATCTGAATGTTGAAGCTGAAAATTAATAAAATTTCAAACTGGGAGTGTTAAAGTGATATTTTCATCCTTTTTTTTTTTTCCTGAAGTTTGAAAAATTATATTGCCTTGTATAGACAGTATATGTTTACTTGCACAGTCTCACACAGCACATTGCTAATAAAAATAAAGTAACGAGAGTTTGGACTGGATGATCTTGAAGATCTCTTCCAACCTTGATGATTCTGTGATTTGGTGAGTACTCACAGCCTCCTTAGGATGAAATGGTATATTGACCCAAATCAACAGACCCTGGAAATAAACAGATTTTATTTCAGAAATTAAAACACTTAAATGTCTTCTATAATGGTGAAAAGATTTAACAGGTTCTAATACACCATCTGGTACAACTTGCCATACTAGCATCATTTTCTAGGAAGTTGAGATTTTAGGCAATATTTTTGCTAAGCCTAATCTAAACTATATTGCAATCTAAGCCTATTCTAACTTCAAAGGGGAGAACAGCTCATTAATTTTCTTTCTCCAGGAACCTTTTGTAGCTCTGAAGAGTATTTTCATGTCTTGCCTCAGAATTCTCTTTCTTCCACTCAGTAACTCCTCCATATCTTTCATGAAGAGCAGAGCCTCAAACTTGCACAACACTCCTACTGAGGAAACAGTTTTGAAGACAGAGGAAAGATTATTTTATATGTCATGCAATCTATGACTCTCTTTATATGCTATATGCTATTCACCTGCAGCTCTAGAAAATTATATTCCTGGGTTTACATTTATTGTATTGGCCATTATGATCTATATATTTTCTTTATAAAATTGTTGCTTGACAGTTCTCCATTCTGTATCATTGAAAAACATTGTTCAAAGTGAATTTTCCATTTTGTTTTTTCAAATATCACAATGTTTTAAGACTATTTTCCCAGTTTGTCAAGATAATTTTGAATTCTAATGCTGTCTTTCAAGACATGTTCACTCCCTCCCTTATTGAACATCATTGTCTGCTGTTTTCTCATCATTTCCAACTGTTTCAATTCTTTGATTTACTAATTCTGTTTCTTAAAATTACAAAATAAATATGACAAAATGATCCTGCTTCTGCTGATCCCTAAGCAGTTCAGTAAGTCTGAAGTACAAAGTTGAAGTACTCACAAAAAAATGACTCATAAAATACTTATTATTAATAGGACTATTCGACCCAGGATACAGTCCTGGACACAGAAGACAACACAATTGTTGTGTAGGTAATATAAGTTGTAACAAAATAGTCTAGATGATTGCATGATTTTTAATATTGGTTAATTTAAATATAACTGTTTTTCTTATAAGAAAAAAATAAACAACCTTTTTTTTGCAGTCAAATAAAATGTCAGCTAGAACTTATTCAGAACATTTAATTAGAAAGTTTTGTTTGTTTATTAGTCTTGGAGTTTGGTTGGTTTTCCTATCATTCAAAAATGATCAGTAAGACAACATATAATTGAAATACTTGTTTTATATAATATTTGGCCTCTTTTCCCAAGTAACAAGTGATAGAACAAGAGGAAATGGCCTCAAGTTGTGCCAGGTGATTAGATTAGATATTAGCAACAATTTCTTCACTGGAAGGGTGGTCAGGCACTAGAACAGGCTGCCAAGGGAAGTGGTGGAGTCACCATCCCTGGAGGTATTTAAAAGACGTGTGGATGTGGTGCTTAGGGACATGTTTTAGGGGTGGACTTGGCAGGTTGAAGGTTGGACTTGATGATTTTAAAGGTCTTTTCCAACCCAAATGATTCTATGATTCTATGAGTTTTTCCTGGTTCTGTTTTGGGTTTGGGTTTTTTTGGTTTTGATTCTTTTTAGTTTTCTTTTTCATTACTTTCTGAAGCTATTTGAAGACCTATGCAGGACTTAAAACAAATATACTACAATGAGAAGGTTAAACACTAAAATAAGTTCCCTAAAGATATTGTGAAATTTCCAGCCTTAGAACTTTTCAAAACTCAGCTAGACAAGCCCAGAGCAGAAGGATCTAATTTTGACCTAACTATGTTTTGAGTACCAAGTGAAACAATACGACATTCATAGCTCCCTTCCAATCCATAATTTCCTATAATTCTATGTAAATTAACTAAGGAAATATATATTAAAGCTGAAAAACAGCAATAATTTGCCTACTTAGTAAATGTTGATGGGCTGTGTTGGAGCCTTGCTGTTGTTTCAAGGATGCTCAACGAAATGCACACCTGGAGGAATAACATGAATATCTCTGCTGTGCTCTGTGGAGCCCAGGGGAAGCAAGCCAGAAACTGTGCATCATGGCTGCCAGCAATGCCAGCAGATGAAGGCGCCAGCTCTGAGGTGTGTGCACCTGTCTTAGCCTCTGCCTCCAGGTCCAGGGCCAAGATTCGCCTCCTGGTCCAGTCCAAGGACAGACTGTCTGTTAAACCTGGAACTGGAAACAGTAACAGGCTAATAAATCTCTATACAGAGCCTGGTTACAAGAAGGGATGACAGAATGACATGCAGCTGTATTACCTGAGGTAGGATGCTACAGGTGCCATTTGGAGGGCTGTCAGACGTGATCTACTTGCAACCACACACTCGTGCTTGCATCGAGGGTTGGCAGTCTCGTCATAGCATTTTTTTCTGCTGAAGTGTCCTGGCATACAGTTATTTTTGAATGGCTTCAGACGTTGCTATTCTTGGCTTGCACAGTTTGACAGATGCGGCTACTAGGGTTTTGTTCTTCACTAAGGCTTTATTCTTCAAATGCTTATCCTAATAAGTCTCTGTGTGCAGTGGTGTGAGAGTCTACACCAATGAAGTGTACACCTCTGTTGAACATATCTGGGCCTATTATTATTATTATTATTATTATTATTATTATTATTATTAATGACTTTGTTGTTCACTAACTTGGCTCTGCCCAGCAGAGGACTGACACCAAGTTTTTGGAATAACGTATCAAATCATACATGGATTGTCTCACCCAGACCAGTATACCTGGGGTTAACTAGAATCAGTTGAAAATTTTCTGATAAATTTTTTCCAGTACAAAATGGTTTAAATCTCCTTGCTTCCACCTTCCTTTCGCAACCAACCATACTGTCTGAGGGGTGAGCATCAATGTGAGCAACAACCTATGGGGAATATCTCAGTAAATTCACTTTTAACAAATACTCTGCCCAGGACTGTCTGTGGAACAATCTGCATTCAACACAGTCTATTTGAAATGTACTTCATGGCATATCTCAGTTTAAATTCACTGCCTAGAACAGCTTTTCTTTCGCTTAGTGTCACAGGTAACACATGATTAGCCAGATTTTCTGAAGTAAAAAAAAATGTTATATTTGAAATCTATGAAGAAAAAACAGAGGGCAAAACATAAATTATAAGCTATAGTTTACAGCTATATAATGCTCAACAGTTCCAGTCCACCAGCTTTTCACATTTTTTCCAAAATAAGCATGTCAGTGTCTCCTGATCAAGGCTGTCTCTCAGTGTACATTGTAACTTCTCTGCTTTTCCAGGCTTGTTAACCAGAAGTGACTATGCTGCATTGTTCCATGGACCTCAACAGAGGTGTTACTTCCACAGATTTACCACCTGCATGAGTGATTTGATTACCCCCTAGGGACATTAGTTTCTAAAGAAAATTATTTTGTTAGGCACAGATAGTTAAAACATTTAGGGCCTTTAAACAGTATTAGTGTTTCATTCTTTTGTTGTATTGATCATGTATGAATACAATTTTCTTTAAAATGCTCATGCCTCCAGAACATCACCTCTCTCAGCATAGTCCAAGGTGACAAGCAAAAGGTGTTCATAACTTGCATGTGTTCTTACATGCTCTAATTCTCCATGTGAAGAGAGTCTGCCTGTATTAGATCCTGTTTGCTGTGTGGAATTCCTGATAATGCTGTGAATTAAATTAACTTAAATTAGCCTGGTTTGCCTGGACAGTTCATATTCTTCCCACTTGGCATGTTTTGCATTCATTCTGATAATCTGCATAATTATAAACCTTCAGCTGATCCCCACTATGTTGTGAGAATTGTTGGAACACAGTAGCACATTTTGGAGCACTAGTAAATGCACTAAGTAGAAATCTAGATGCACTGAAGCCCGTGGAAATACTGCTACAAAGTCCAGGTCCATAAAACCAGATTACACTCAATGAAACTGTACCTTCCCTTTTATGCATCTTTAGATCATTACCTCTGCAACAGTTGTTTTAGGAAGATGAAAAGATTGCTCAATAGCCAGAACAGAAATCTGAAACATTATCATGTGTTTCATCATGTATCATCACTAGATGCATCAGGCTGATGTGATCTATTTTAGGGCTTGTTCCCTGATTGTGTGCTCCACATAAATGCAAGGTTGCATCCGGGGCCCAATCTGGACCTCACCTTTGCAAGAAAATCTGGATACCATTGAGAGGATAGATCGTTCCAGTATCCATTTGCTAGAGCCAACATGAATACCAACAAGTCTGAACCAATTAGCTCATGGAAAAGGCTCACTCCCTAGCACAGTATAGCAAAGATGCTATAGAAGCAACCATTGAGTACTCTCTGGCTAAGAAGGGGGCTGGCCATTTTTCAGCAAGGATGATTGAATGAAATCCTGTGTTTATCTCAGCCAGTTCTGTAATTTCACTACTATCATCCAAAAATAATTCCCAAAGTTTTTGAGGTCTGTTTCTGTAAAATACATAATTGTGATGGAAGAAAATTGATTGCAATTACATTGAGAAATGATGCTTAAATCAGCAAGATATGACATGATATTTCACCCTCCAAAATTAAAATAGAACTTATCATGAAGAGACACGGATGCATTACGTAAAAAAAACCCCAGAACCAACAGAGACAAAACCACAAGATTTTTGTTCTCTTTAGCAAGATCAGCAGGGAATTTTTGCTTTCTTACAGAATCACTATCAGTTTCAGCTTCTAGCATCTTTGTATTCCTCCCAATAAGACCAGTATATACAAGAAGTAATAATGTGCTCAGTTCAGTAGTAGTATAGTAATACCTTCTTTAAAAGGTCAGGAGTATAAGATTTCTAGAAGAGCAAAGTTTGATGGGGAAATAGCAAGACAAATGTAACTTTTTATTTCATACTATCATGGGCTAACTGGTCAAATTACACAGGTAGGAAACATTGCAAAAGAAATAGGTTTCTGTAACTGCCACCAAAGAACACACTATAATTAGAAAGAGGCATTATCAGTAAGTCGTAAAAATGAGACTTCATTAGAAGAAAATAGAAGGTGGGGGAAAATCTCATTTTGGTTTTCCAACATTCACATTTTAAATGCTTTCTTTGTTTTTTTGCCTGTGCTGGTAATAAAACAGCTGTTGTCCACATATCTTTTTCGCGTGATCCTGCAGGCTAGCCAGACCGGATCTGTGACTCAAAGGTTAAAAGAGCTGGGCAGATTCATGAAATCACTGGGAGAAGAATCTGAGCATTGAAAAAGAGATATGTTAAATAGCACAGTGTTCTTTCCTTTTCATTTTTGTTTTTTAAGTGGTTGTTAGGATCCATTCCTGGACTTAAGTCAGAAGAGATGCAAGATTTCAAGTAAATTAAATGAATATGAAGTCTTCTCTAAAACAACAGAAAACAGGGAACTTATGCATAAATTTGGATTCTCTAGTGTCTAATGCACTGAATACACTTATCTTAAGTATGTGTGTTCATTAAAAAGAAATCCAGTTATTGGATCAGTAATAATAATCTCAAATTAGAATCTACAATAAACTCATTTTATCCTATTAGAAATATTGATCTATGAACAATTCACAAACATGTAATTTTAGTATTCTTCCAGTGCTACATTCCAGAAGGACCCACTTGTTATTTTTGAGCAATTGCCCAAATTCTTACTTTGTCTTTAGCTCCAGGAATTTTAGAAATATGTAATTGTAAGTTCAGGAAATCCAATACACATCTGATCAATCAGAATTTTATCCACTTACCCAAGCTGCCACCTTTTAGGTAAGATGCACTTCCACTAGAAAAAAGAAAATAAAAATTATACTGGTAGCATTATAATACTGTTGTGAATAATTAACACAAAATGCCTCAAAAGTCAAAGGTTTCCTAAAACTGGCACAGACTTGAATCACGCCCTGGAATAAAAAGGTTAAATGTACATCACTTATATGTAATTAATATCATACACTACTGCTCATGCTACTTTTCCTGCATCTGTCTCTAAAAGATTACAACATGTTGAAGTTATCAAAATGGATGTGTTTATATAAAACTGACAGTGATATGTAGTAGAGATGACAGCTCTTTGAAGATCATACAAAAATAGAACAGGAAGATATACTTCATAGAGAACCAGAAGGAACGTGGCCCTTTTTTTTTAAAAAAAAAAAGAGGAGACAGTAGAAAATACAAAACCTGTGATGTTTGTTTTTTTTTTTTATTTCTGCGTAATAGTTGCTACTAGATATTTGCACTAGCTGAGGTGTGTTGGTAGGTGACGAATTTTAGAATTGTCCCAGAAAATCTTGAGACCTTATGGCCAAAATCTTGCATGACAAGGAAAAAGTATTTTGTAAAGCTCTAAAGGTGTGTTATCTGAAAAACAGTGTTTAGACTGTCTAACAAAGGTAACCTTGGGTAAGTGTCACATATAAGGAGTCTGGTTTTATTTTACAGTTAAAGTTGATTTTTGCAGAAAGGAAAATTGGAAGCACTGAATATAAATGAGCTATTTATGATACCATTGTAACCAGGATTTTTCCATGCAATGAAATTAAGTATAGCAAAGTGGTTCTCCAATAACTGTGCAAATATAATTAAATTAAATTAAAAACCATTAAACATTGTTATCCTTATCCATTCTTAAATAATAAGAGCAACCTGGTCTGGTGGGAGGTGTCCCTGCCCATGGCAGGGTGGTTGGAACTAGATGACCTTTAAGGTCCCTTCCAACCCAGACCATTCTATGATTCTATGATTCTAACTGTCTTTCTTGACTTGCCTTTGATGGTGCTGTATTTCATAGTATTACGCTTTGACTTTCTCTGTCACCTCATTTAAAGATATTTAACTCTGACTTCTCTCTTTAAATCTGAAGCATTTGCATTTTTAACATGACAATGTGAAACTTCAGTTAACTGCTTTCCTATAATTTTCATATCTGAATCCTTTCAATTTTCCAAGAACAAACAAAACTGGTTATTTCTAGAGGTTGTTGTTCTGAAGAAAGTTACCTGGATTTTATTGTCAGAATTTGGGGTTGGGAGGAGATGGGAAGGAGAGGGGGGCAGGTGAAATGCATATATAGAAAGAGAACATATGGGGAAATCTTATGCTTCACTGAGGCTAGTGTTCACTTCACTACCTAAGGAATGTCCCTTGTGAGAATCACAGCTGAAGTCTGTGTCAGGTTTTCCCTGCAAATTGTAAGAGAATTTTAGGCATAGCTTTGACCCAAAAGTCGTTAGTTGAACTGCCATATTTTTTTATAATTAAAGGAAACAAGAACTTTTAAGGTAATGGAAGCAAAGGCTCTCACATTAGCAAAAAATAAAATGGGTTCTCATGTTAATTTTACAATTTAAAAAGCATCTTAGATGCATACTATACAGCTGTGTTATTTCAAGCTTTTGGAAATAACATCAAAGTTTGTGTCATTCTAAGAGGCAAAATATTACACAAAATCCCAAACCAGTTTTCTTCTCAGAAAAACAATCTGGCTAATTTCAGGCATACTTTTACACTGGGAAAGCAGCTCCGAATTGGTCAGAACTGTTACATACTTATTCAGATCAAAATTCCAAACCTTAAAAACACATCCATTTTTTATAACACCTTTACTGTCAATGTCTTGGCCTGAGTTTCAGGCAAGATTGCACAGTGGGACTGACATAGCTGAAACAATAACGCAGCAATGCAAACAACATTGATGGACATTCAGAAATGTCTTTGCATTAAGACTTAATTTATGTTCTCATAGTAAAAAATTCAGATATCATGAATATTGAAACTGACCAGCAGTGGAGCATTTAATAAGATAAGGTATATAATATACTGGGACATGATGACATTGTCTCATGTTCTGTACATTTTAAGGCTGCAGTTTTCTCATATGTTAAAGTAATCAATCCCACTTGCACTATAAATGTCAAGTACTATATATGAAGGTTAATGTAAATTTTCCCTCTTGCAACAATAAAACAATATACTGTAAACCTGGAGAAAAGCCACCATATAATACTAAAATGTTTTCAACTGTTAAGCAGGAAAAAGCTGTCAACAACAGCAAGAAAAATGATCACTTAAGCTGCTACAAAAAGATTAGCAACAGTTCTTCCTTGACATATGCATGTGGTTAAAAGTTAATTTTACAATTGTACATATTGACAGTCATCATCTTACAAATTCCCATGCATGTGAATAATTATAATCAGGCAAGAAAAGAAGATTATATAAAAAATTATGCATGTACATAAGCTTTTGCAGCACTTCATTATTTTGTATGACAATAATATTAAAAAATAACAAAGTTTGAACACTGAATTGTTCCTACTGTATCTCTTGACTCCTTGTTTCAAATTGCCTAAGATGAACACTGAAACTAATGTTACTAATTTCTAAGCATATTTTGCAGTGATATCTCTTTCCATTTCTTTAGTGATCCAATAAAAAAACTGTCTTATATATTTCCAATATGAAACCTAAAGAATAACTTAAGATTTATTCAAATGTTCCTAAAAGCATTTCCAAAAGTTATATCCTTTATTTACATTCACAGACGAGACAAAAAACAATAGCGAGCCTCATTCCAGAGTATTTTGATGGCTAGCCCATTCACTGAGGTTGGAGAGAATCAATAGGCGTGACTGCAAGTGCACCTTGTCACACCAGGTTAGGCTTTGAACCAGGTTTTCTCATTGTCTAATAATTGAGCTCTATATCTTGGGCCAAAGTGGCCTTTGACAGGAGAAAGTAAGAACAGGCTGCCCAAGATGATCTCAGAGGCTGCTGGCAAGTGCACTGCACTGGGGTGAGTCTCAAGCTCATGTCTAATCCAGGTCAGAAGCGTGAATCTAGTTGTATCACTTTCTAAATGAAGGTCTCATTATTCGAGCTGTGAGTTATCAGGAGGTTCCCTCCATCTGTTTCTGTCTGATCATCATCAGTAGAAGTTCCAGATTATACTTGAGAAACCTCTATCAACAAAAACATTGCTGGAAAAAGTTCATTCCTAAAAAAACCCCAACCCAACCTAAAAAACAAAACATGAGTTTCAATCAACTATCGACATATACTTTGTCAAAAAAATCCCACTCATGCCCACTTAGAACAAGAAAGTAGACACATTATTTCTTCACATCAAGTTTGCCAAGCTATAAGGTAGCAAGTCAGATAGGCATCCACTTATTATTTTAAACAGGGACCAGATAGGCCAGTTACCCAGAACATGGTATCAGATCTCATGTACAGTGTACAAGCTCACATGCATTCACGTACTTTGCTTTCAGAGGTAACTAGAGGTCATTAAAAGCTTGGAAAATACTGAAGCATTATCATTACTAAAATTTTTAATGAGTTAAAAAAGAGAAAAAAATCATTTGGAAAGTTCATCAAAGGCCACCTAACACCAATGTTCTGATCAGGACATCCTGCAGCAAAACTCACCAGGGATGCTGGGGATGTATGATTATTGATGTATGATGTATGATAGTAACTGCTATTGGTCACTGGCAGAGACATGGCACTGAAATGGATGTGGTCTGATTTAGAAAAGCCTTTATTTTATTAATTTTTCCTATTATGTCTTAGTACAGGAATATCACATTTTGTCTTTATAATCAATTTATTTTTATCCTTTTGAAAAGTTAGGAAACATTACATAAGAAAAAGATAAGCAGTATTCTAACATGGAATAATGACAGTATTGTACAGCCCAAGTGGTGTCCACTCCACAGTGTGTAATGGGTTTCTAATTTATTTATAAATGAAGTAGATACCCATAAACTCTAATAAGGTAATAATTCCTGAAAACTAGGATGGCAAGGCATAAAAGCCTGAGATGATCTCAAAATCAAGAGTGGAGAGCAGTATGTGAGTTTACTGGGTTACTTCCTTGCTTCAATAAGTAGGTCCTTTCCTGCCTCTCCAGTTTGCTTGGAGCCTGCAGTCAGAACCAGAACTGTCAGCCACTGGCAGAAGGTGGAGTTCACGCTTACAGAAAGGCTAAGCCACAAGCACTTTCCTAAACTACAAACAGTAAGAGTATGAGGGAAAGCATGACCAAGCCTCTTACTTCAAAGCCGTGTGTGTTCTGTCAGGACTCATGGATGTTAGTTTTCATTGGTCTGGATGATTCTCATGCCTTGAGGGAGGTTCAGAAAGGGAAGTATTGTTGGAATCCCTGATGGGGTTTCCTGTTCTTCCTTACAGTGGATAGATTATAATGAACTTTTCAAACTGGAGTCAAAATAGGAATCCAAAACAAGATAGCTTTTTGTAAACATTTATCCCAGAGACTAAAGTGTGAAGGAAATGTCTGCTAGAAGAAAGAAAATTACATTGAGTATGTTTGGACATCCTAAATGCAGAACTTGGTAAATTAATTTCATGGCTTTTGGCAGAGAAAACAGAACTTTTTTACGCTGAAACTGTCAGTGTATCTAAGGGTTTGAGTTGGTTGCTTATTTGAAAACAGAAAAATTCTTGAATACATTGAGGGCTGAAAGTTTAGACAGGTCTAAAGTATTTTGATCTGGAGGAACTTGTCATCTCTTTACATCTTCTAGTATCAAATTAAAAAATCAATTAAGTGGAGAAATTAGTCACTGAGTTCAAGCTAGCAGACACTGAATAAACACTTCTGCAGTGATTTGTTCTGTGACAGCCCAGAGCCAAGTGCTTGCCAGCCACTCAGTGTTAAGTTGACACGCTCATGTGGTTCCCCTGCTGGTGAACAGGTAGAGGGTTTAAACCCACCTGAGAATGTCTATGTGAGTTGTCATTGCTGCATTGGATCATGCAGGTGTACTTAAAAAATAGAATCTCTGCAGCTGTCTCTTCCAAGAACGTTAAGCTAAGAATTTTTTTCACAAATGGAAGTACAAATATTCAAAATGTGAAAGAGGGTTTATGATTTCCCTTTTCCAGTTTCTGTTTCTCTAAGAGAGTTATGCTACCCATGTCATAAAAGGAAAGGCTGTATTTGGTTTATTTGTATTTGTCTATTAGACTTTTTAGTAGAAAATAGAAAGCTACATCTGTAAATGTATTTTGTGATATTACTTGGCATTATTTCAGTATTTTGTGCTTTTAATAAATGTTAATTTGTAGTTTACTACATATCTCAGTAAAGGCAAGTAGATTTCAGGCATTCCAAAAGCTATATAAAAGCCAGGTGCTATTGCAAATGAGGTACCTCTGAGACCGCAGCCTTAGAAAAAAACATTGACCACATCATCTTTGTATTTAAGTGTTGAGGCAGATGCTACTTTGATAGTCATATTCTTTGAGAAGGAGGATTATAGTCTTTTCCGTGTATTGACATAAGGAGACGGAAGGTTCTATTAAGTACAGCAGGTCAGATATAATTACCAATTTGTCTTTTTTATTTGTGGAATTTGTCACATAGATTTGTCTTCTATCTTCCTCTCACCTCATCACTTGCACTTCCATCACATTGTAGCTAGGCTGCAACTACTCTCACACCCTATATGGGAAACTTTCATTCCCACACCACAGTTTGGGAAATTATAATTACAGCTCATACGTTGAATAAGATGAGCAATATGAAGGATTGTATCAGCATTATAATGTATTTTTTAATTTTTAAAAGACATGAGCTGTCTTGAGACCTTGCTGTAGCGCAGAGTTTAGCAATGTTTTCAAGTTGTAAATCTCATTTCAGAGGAAAATACTAAGTTTTCAGAAAAGTCAGAGAAAAAAAGAGGACTATCTCTATTTGCTCCCCACTGGTCCCTACCAACTCCTGTTTCTCCTCAGTGTTCATCTGGTTTCTTGTAGATGTCTTTGTACCAATGCTTTGGCACTAATTTTTTTTTCCTGGATACTGTCAGTTTTTCACATTAGAATTGTAATATTGTAATAACTTGCTGTTAATTCTGTGCAAACACTTTCTAGGATTACCTGAAATGCTGCTTGAGGAAGGGAATTGCTGGCATCACCTCAAGGTAGGAGAGCAATCATAAAAACTTGCAGACTGAAATATATCTGATCCATTATCTCCCTGCCTAACCAAGAAAGAACTAAAAAAAAAATTAACTTGGGAAATCACATCAAGATAGATGTAAAGAAAATAAAGTTTCAAAGAGTTAAAAATAATACTGGTCTATACTGTCAGCTTAGGGCTCAAGTCAGTACTCCTAGACTGTCTAACAGAGGAATGAATCTCAGCCCAGCAATACATCAGCTTAAATTTAAACACTTCCAGTTAAGAAATCTGAGCCACATGGTGTAAAAAACTGAGACAAATCTAGCAGGCTAAACCATGTCAGAAATACCTGCTATAAAGTAACAAAGGCAACATCCATTCACTGTGATTAAATTGGTCCACAAAGAAACATTCTTGCAGTAAGTAGTATGGCTGCTTGCATTTGTTAGGGCATCATCACAAAATACCATCTACTCTTTTATATCCTTCTTTATAGCTCTGACTTTCAGAGAGATGGTAGTGATTACCTCACATCTTTATTATATAAAAAGAACTGTTTGCTAGTTCAGTGTTCAGAAAAAAATATTTTTTTGTCAGTTACTCATCGATTTGCTCATCTGTTTGTCCTATGCAACAAGATGATTTCAAGTCTGCTGACACTGTTACCCAAGGGAGTATGATTCATGCAATAATTTTCCTTCCTTCCTGTCTATTTCTTTTAAATTTGCTGGAACTTTAATATATCCCATACATATTTTTCACCTTAAACTATTCTACCCTTACTAGCACTACAGTAATTCACTTAATTTTTAAAATCTTATTTTCTTATTTAGATAGGAGGCTTACTAGTATTAGAAAAATACTCTCAAAATGGCATAAAATTTTATTCTTTACTCTTAACATCCCATTCTTGCAGGATACCTATTTTCTTTTTCTCTTCTCTTGGAAAATGAAGTCCTCCTTCAAGAATAAAAACTAATATTAATAACAATACCTTTGCGTTTATAGAGTCGATTTTCACCAAGGCTATGAAAGAGTATTAGCAACGTGAGAAGCTTCCCCTTTTTCAGGAAGGAGGTCATTTAGCATTCTCCAGGACACATAGACAATCAGTGACCTTCTGAATGAATCTCCTGACACTGAATCCTGTAGCGACTAGAACATGGTTTGTTGCAAGGAACCTCATCAGGGACTTCTGGGTGGAGCAACACAGATTTTCCCATTTCCACTGCAAGGGAAAGGCAGTTGAGGAAGAGATCACACCAGCAGCAGCTTGGCTTCAGAGAGCTCAAACCAGGTGAGTCTGAAAATGCAAAGTATTGATGCTGGCAAAGACACTTCTTCGCAGTTGCCTGATCTGTGAGCTAAACTGGTCATGGCTAATTTCTTCATGCTCTAGATGAACTGAGCTGAGGGAAACATTTTGACTCAAAGCACACCCTAATCCACAGAGTAAAGGAATAGGGAGCAATGTCTCGTGGTCATTCTCCCTCTTCAGCAGAGTGCTGGAGGCAGTGCATGATGTTAAATGGCTTTTAACTCTCAGAACTGACCTATTTATTAAGTGCTATTTCTGAAAGTTTTCATTCTTATGTTTTGATGGGTTTAGAAGAGTTTCCACCTCACATGAGCAACATAATTTTGGTCTCTCTCACAGGAGCTCTTACGGAGGATCTTTATGCACAGGAATGTTCCAGTTTCTTCCCAGAGAAAGTGTTCAGGCTGTAAAGAATGTTTCTGTTTACTTTATTGTTCATTTCTCTTTTCCCTCAGATAACTGTATTCTCCTTTCCTTGCCCCAGATGCAGAAATGTCCAGCCACTCTCTTACCTCCTCCACTTGCCACAAAGCTTCAATTCATCATGTGACTTTTTTTCCTATAGTTTTTCCTCTGCCTATTTGCTTTGAGTTTTGTCTTACCTTTGCCCTCAAAATACTAGCTTTTTAAAAAAATGCTTTTAAACAAAAGCACATCTGACTTCAATGCCTCAAATTTGTTTCTTTACATGCCATTCTCACTACCAGTTCCATGCCTTCCCCCTTCCCATTTGCTGCATACAGAGGATCCGAAGGGAACCATCAGTGAAGTTAAAACTGTCCTGCAAGGTCTCTTATGTTTCAGTTAGTGTGGTAGTCCTCACTTTGGCCTTTAAAATAGCATCTTCTTCTAGACATGGAAGCTCACTCTTACCACATCGGTGCTCTTTCTTTTATATCAAACACCTTGTGATTCTAGCCCTTTGCTTGTTACTCCTAGCTGTCTTCATGCCTCTAGAAAGGAGCTGAGTCACACCTGAATCCCCTGGAAGGAAGAAAAGGAGGGACTCTTACGCTTCTTCCCCTGTAAGAGATTTGTGTTTGGAGACAACATGCTGCCCTGATGTCTTTAAGGATATTAGATTGTTTAAGAGATAAAGCTGCACTGCCATGCTGCAATTTACACACAGACACTCTGGATGGACAATGAAGCATTTGGAAAATTAAGGGACATTATTAAGTCTTGATTAAATAATTTTGCCTCTGGACCAGTCCTCATGCTGTTGAAATTTAGGAACTGAGAATCCGGTCACATTTATGATACTAATTACGATAAATCTATACGTAACAGCTTTGTAGACAGTCTACTTCATCTCACAATCCTAAATCTACATCATCAGACCTTTTAACCAGCTTGGAAGGTTCTGCACACAGTTAAAACCATGTAAACAGAGTTAATATGAGGCCTAAATTAAATTACAGTAGATGTCAGAATACGTTAAGCTATCAAATTAGCCTATTTCCCAGTACAACATAGCAATGGAGCCCTCTAAGGGTTACAAAGCAAACTGATGGCTTTCTAGCAAAGATATAATACTGTCAATTACGTATTTAATTGAAACAATTATGTATATACTTCACTTTATCTTTTATTGAAAAGTTAATACAGCTATAGTGCATCACAACTGGGTTAAATTTAAATGAGATGACAACTCTGTAAGGGTATCTTCTACAATAACTATCTAAGTTAATGATATTGAATGATAATGGCTATTATCAATTAGAATTAAATTAATATACGTCTACCTATTGGGCATACATACAACAAAACCAGAAGGCTCTGGTGGTGTTTAACTGAGTATAATATTCTGACTGGTAGTATTTTAACCCATAATTTGCTACGTAAAATGAAAAAAGGAAATGCAATGAATATTAACTTTAATGAAATTAGTATACTCTTAGCATTTTCATTCAACTTTTTGAATGAAGCCTCAGACTTTTAAAAGAGGGTAGTTTTTATTTGAGAGGACAAGGTCTCCATCTTTCAAACGAAAGGATTTCCGATGACATTTTTAAGCTATTGCAGTCAATATTGGTATGTATTAACATGCATAAGAATTAAATAAGGAGTCAGTTGAAAAAATGTGATCTTGTTTTCTGAAATTCTAGCTTACTTGGCATTTGTCTTATATTTCTCTCATACAACCATGACAAGTTGTCTTTAAGTATATTAATTTTAATATTCACTTTACAAATATATTGATATGACTTGTAGTTCATAGCACAAAAAAATCTGAAAGACGCCAATGTATTTCACTCCACTTAAAATGTCAAAATTGTGATTGCAGAGTCTTTTTGGATGACTTCTCTTAACCTAGAAGTCTTGAAAGACATTGATTCCACGAGTTTCTTCAAACCCTGGAGAAGAGCTTGCTTCCTCTTTTCTGACACAGATGTATAAATGAATGTCTCCAGTATATTTCATTCAAATATAAGAGTTGCTAAACTTTTTATAAACTTTATACAAGTTAATGGTTATCTATGTGTTCTGCACATTTTCAAATCCTTTTTATAAGTATCAACAGTTACTAACAAACCAGTTTCTGAAGAAGCTCTATTTAATAACATTTTGGAATATTTTAACTTCTATTTCAAAGAGAATTACATGGATATCATATACCATTACAACTGTCATTGTTCACTCACATATAAATCCAGTCAGCTGATTTTGCATGTTAAATTTCTTCTCTTTACAACATGGGGAAGCAAAAAACTTGGATAACACACACAATTGACTAATTAATTTGAATCTTAGGTGATAAAAAACAACAAACCAATTTGCTAGAAAGAAATCAAGTCTCATGAGCTTTTTTTATAAGCAAGCTCTTCTTACTCAGAGCGATGTTGTGTCTCGGTTTTTGATAATTACCATTGAATTAGTCTAATTTACAGAATCACAGAATCACAGAATCACAGAATCACAGCTGATAAAGTTGGTGATTGGTGATCAGGTAGTGAGGTGGATCAAGAACTGGTTAAAGGGAAGAAGTCAGAGAGTTGTAGTCAATGGGACAGAATCTAGTTGGAGGTCAGTAACTAGTGGAGTGCCTCAGGGGTCGGTACTGGGACCGGTGTTGTTCAATATCTTCATCAACGACCTGGATGAGGGTACAGAATGTATCCTCAGCAAGTTTGCTGACACTAAGCTGGGAGGAGTGGCTGACACACCAGAAGGTTGTGCTGCCATTCAGCGAGACCTTGATAGGCTGGAGAGTTGGGCGGGGAGAAACTTAATGAAATTCAACAAGAGCAAGTGCAGAGTTTTGCATCTGGGGAAGAACAACACCATGCACCAGTACAGGCTGGGGGCTGACCTGCTGGAGAGCAGTGTAGGAGAAAGGGACCTGGGGGTCCTGGTGG
>VZRW01001430.1:52511-63838 GCA_013398125.1 Aegotheles bennettii
TAGGTGACCCTGCTCTGGCAGGGGGGTTGGACTAGATGATCCTTCGAGGTCCCTTCCAACCCTAGAATTCTGTGATTCTGTGATTCTGTGATCACTACTGCAGACTGCAAAAGAACAGCACACTTCTATCTTTGTTTGTGTACTTATCCCAGTTCCACAGCACAATTACTTAAATGACCTGAAGAATTTCTAAAAGCGTTTCTACCTTACTAAAATTCTTCCAAGCTTAGAGTTTCTCAAGATCAAGTTGTATCAGTCATATTTATATGAAAAACTCCACATCCTGCGCCCTAGTAGAAACTACCTATGTGTATTTATAATACAATCCTAAAACACAGAGATAAGTATGATTTCAGTGAAGGGTCCTAGCCTAGATACCTCTTTGTCTAGTTGAACTTCATTCTGCCTCCCCTTGGGTCACTGTGCAAACCCTTTTTCTCAGGTTTTTGCTGGATCAGAAGGGAGGAAAGGTATTGTATTTCTTTGATTCAGGGCTGGATTAACAAGCGTGTTATAAATGACACTTGGAACTTGTCCATTTTAAGAAATATGCCTTGTTTCAATCAGTTCTGCTGAATGCCTTGCTAATTACTCTAACATTTTCAGATGAAAGAGGCAACACAGTTGATCCTGACATTGGTTTTAACTGGTTCTAAGTCTGGATAGTGCCAAAGAAAACAAGATCATGATTTCAGTGGGACCACTTGAAGTCAGCGCTTGCAGTAGTGTAACATATTAACGGTTACAGCTCTTTTCCTGGTTTCATTGTGCCTGCAAAACTGTATGAGAAAGGTTCCTACAGTTCATATTTATATGAAACAAGAAACAGAAATATAAGAAATGTAGAGGCCTTCCCTTTGAGTCCTCTGAGATACTCCCTATTCAGCACAACACTGTTCTAGTTTTGCAGCAAAACAAAGTATAAGTATGGCTACAATTTGGAAGAACTGGTCAGAAGATAGATTGTAAAAGAGGTCCATAAAGCACATCAGTTTTGAGTTAGGAGGCTGGCATTTCACAAGCATGCTGGATTATAATTGCCTAATCTTTTCAGAATTGCTATGTATATGTGCATGCATCTAAATCACAGGAAGGAGAAAACGAAGTCAATTCAAAATGGAAGTCTGTATTCTCAAAGAGGTGGTGGGTAGAAAGAGCTCAGTTGAATTCCAAAGATAAATGAAAAAACAGGCACAAAACCTGGTACACAAAGGGGAACATCAGGCAGAGAATTTTGCACCTACAACTTCTCAAATGAAGTCATAAAGCCTCTGAACTTTGACAAATACCATCTGTTGGACTGTGAAGAAAGCCTGAAGTGGCTTCTGATACTCTGAGAACCTCAATCATGAGTGTGACTGCTAGCTACTTAACATACTAAGGACAGAGTTGACAACGATTCATTATGTAAGGGTAAATCACAAAGAAACAGACGTTCATGAACCAGACTGCTTCAGTAAGCTTTCCTGCATTGTTCACACAATAATGTAATTGTTTTATTTTTCATTGCTACACTTCTTTTTAACTTCTTGAAGACAGGATCCTGCATATGAAATGCAGGTATGAGTGAAAGGCATATTCATTTCCTTGACACATTAGGAAGCTTTAAAACACAAAATACCCACAGAGTCCTGACTCTGAAGCATACATGCACATCATCACTACTACAAGAAGTACTTTTTAATGCAAAAAGCAAGAGCGTCAATAAACATTTGAAAATGACTGGAGATGTATCTTGGCATTCAGATAACAATTTCTGCTTTCAGAGGCTACAGTCCAAGCCCTCCTGGTCATCTCAAAATGCTGTAGAAAGTATTTCAGGTATTTATGAAGCTATGGTGAAAAGCTCTACAGAATCAGCTCAAAAGGAAAGCTTTGAGTCAGCTTTTGCATGTGACATAGTGACATCCAGTGGCGAGTTTGGTTAACTGTACCATCTCATCCCCTGACATGTATTTCAAAATACATTAAAAAAATAAATAAAAAAATATACACAATATGAGTTTTCTAAACAGAGGAACATACTTCGATACTTTCATTATAAAATTTTACAGTAAAAAATTATGATTTTTGTTCTAATTTTTAATCAGGCTTACAATAAAAGTATGCAAAAACAGCAGTACAGTTTAGCTGTATTTAAAGAAATAGAACATTCCCTATATTACAGTCGTATTCTTTTCTATCTTGCTCACACAAAGAATCATTACCCCTTTTCCTGACATTCCCAGTTCCTATAAAAAACAGAGATCAAGATTTTAGCTTGTGGTTCTTTAAATCCACAAAGCAATTCACCACGGACTCTTCCTCCATTCAGGATTCATAGCCACAACGGATAGCTTTTCCACAGTAGATCCCTTCTTTTAAGACCCAGTTGATGAAAAATAATGACTGTCCTTCAAAGTTCTTTATTTAGAATACACACAAGGATGCAGGAGACCTCAACCTACTGTCCTTCCATGTCTTTGGGAGATAGGTGTTTTTTATGGAAGATGGGGATATCCAAAGCACGGATCTTCTAAGCTAGCAAATATTCCTGAAGAATACACATTCAAATTCCCTTACTGGATCTGTTCCATTTTGTCGAGAATAATGAGATTGATAGGACCAAAAAGAGGTGAAAATACACTCCAAGCTAAGGATATAGCGCTCCAGTGGGTGTGGAACAGGAGAGAATTTCTCATCTCTATTAATACTTTTCCACAGGACCAAGGCAAACATAAAACTCCAGGAATGTTGCCAGCTAAATTCTGCTAATCCATCTTTTCACAGATTTATATGCAATAAAACTATTTTCTACTATGGTAAATTTGCCAGGTTAATATTACTTCCCCTCTTTTAATGTTTTTCCACTGGCTGACACCATGTGCTGTTGTGGAAAGACATGTTAAGGAAGGCTGAAGATTTGAGTCACTGCCTGCAAGATAAAGAGAACCAGTAACAAATCACGTCTGTCTCATCTTACTCTCCAAAGCCTCCAACAGAGCAGCCACCAGCTTTTCTGCATGCATGTTTCAAAGTGAAATAAAAACTCTCTTTTGCAAGTAGCCCAAATTCAGGTTTCCCAATTAAAAGCAAAAGTATTCTACCAGCCTTAAACATTTGGCTCTCACTCACTTATAATACAAAATTCTAAATTGGCAAAACAGTCTCCAAATTCATGGTGTAATTATCTTGGTTTGTTAATGTCGAGTGAAAGGGGAGGCGAAAATCTCTAAAAGGTGGCTGGGAAAAGCCCTCCTGTTAAGTCCCAAGGTTCAGACCAGAGCCTGGGTGTGGGCTGGATCCAGTCCTGGTTCCAGACTTGGTCAACAGTTTATGTCTAAACGTGTGTGTGTGGCCACCTGTCAGAGTCAACGTTTGCCTGTTTCAGAATCTCACAAAGGACTTGCACTGAAACAGATTCACAAAGTTGTAAAGAGTTCTCTTTGTCTGTCTCAGAGCCCCACCAAGGACTTGCACCGAAACAGATGCACGAAGTTGAAAATAAGTAAGAGTTTATTATGGCAACATATAACAAGTTCGGAATTGCCTTTGATAAGTGCACTGACTGCACAAGTGTTACTAACTGATGTTAATATTGCTAGCACCCCGGGATACTTCCACCCAGAAGGTGAAAGGTGAGGTGCTTACCCAGAGAGGCTTCCCTGTCCGGGAGGGGGGGGAGGAAGAGAACACAGTCTGGTTTGACTGGTGAGTCTGTCTTTAGGTTTTTCTCTCTACAGATTCTTCTCTCTCTAATTAATGATCCTTTTCTCTGTCTTTTATCCCCTAAACCACGAGGTTCCCACCCCCAGGTGACATGTAGTGTGATTTGGGTGGAGAGACAAGTGCTATGGTCATATCTGGATAGCATGTTCGCTATAATGTTCATTAGCATATGCAGGGGTGTCAACTTTAATATGCATTTCACAGGTAATGAGGAAAAACATGGCTCCTTGAACAAAGGACTGTTATCATTTAACAAAGTTTGTCTTGTTATCTTGCTAACTAGAGCAGGAGCCCTTGCCTACGCAAGGGCCTCTGCCGAGAGGCATCCTGTGCTAAATGAGCAGGCTTGTCACTCCCCCAGGCCACACAAGATTTAGAGCAGGATCCTCCTTTAAGGGTTCTCTGTGTACAGGGCTGTCCTGGTTTTCCTCAAATTCCAGTCAGAAAGTAGGCCCTTACCTTATGTTACTGCACTATCATTTCATAAATCCAGTCACATAATGAAGAAAAGCCATGCTTTACTTACTTCTGAGGGTTCCTCTAATGGTTAATGACACCTATTTTATTTATTATTATTTTTTGTAAACTTAGCTTTTAAGTGTTTCTCAGGCAAGCTTAGCTAGAGGACAACTCAGATAAAGGTTTGTCTTTCTGAAATATAGGAAAAGGGAGTATTTTTCTGACCAACAAATATATGGAAACCACATTTTCGTGACATATAAATGTCACTTTTTTTATTATAGTTTCAGTAGGTAGGGAAGATTTAAAAACACCAAGCTTATAACTTTGAAGTGTACATTTTGAAATGTTTCTCTTTCAAAAAAATACTGATATAATTTTGGAATTTGGAGCTGTTTATACCTTCACTTAGCAATACTTTTTGAAAAAACCCAAACCCATCCCATCGTTATATTCTAAACCGAGTATTATCTGCCTCCTAGCTATTGCATTATGTCAGTGATATCAGAAATCAACAAGTAATAACACACCTCAAACGGATTTTTTCTTGTGAATTAAAAATAGAGTGCCTGCCACTCACACACTAGGGTTTTTTGTTCTTCCACTTTGTTAAAGCACTGTAATGCCCTGGGATCCTAAATTAAAGGGCAAAATTACTCTGGTAATGCAACACCAAATGAAACACTGCCTGAAAGGTCAACTACACTGAGAGGAAAAGGACAGAAAATTTAAGCAAGCACAAGATTTTTTTTTTATTTCACTTGGAAACCCCAAAGATAGAGAGAATTTCTCGAATAAATCTTGTGTCAAGCAAGAGTAACACAAAACTGGGCAATACAGAAAAAATAATTGCCATTATCTTGTCTATGTTCTGCTAGAAAGGGCAGTTCTAATTGCTGTATCTCATCAATTTTGCATACTTACAGAAGGCGGAATTTTCATTTTTTTCCAACCTCACATACAAGAAAGAAGAC
The DNA here is from genome assembly GCA_013398125.1 of Aegotheles bennettii. Lineage (NCBI taxonomy): Eukaryota > Metazoa > Chordata > Aves > Caprimulgiformes > Aegothelidae > Aegotheles > Aegotheles bennettii. Next base: position 57,653 of record VZRW01001430.1, read on the forward strand.
AAAATACTTAAGTATTTGGGGAAAGTTTGCCTTGGATGTACTAAATAGGGCACATTGTTTTCCACTGAAACAGACTTGCTGTTTAGCTGCTCTGAACCACCTCATTTACAGTGAATCAAATTCATACATGCTGTGAAGCCAAAGGCTATTGATAACAGGTGGTATCTCAGAATGATGAGGTACTACAGCTTTAAGTGTGTGATATTAAACAATCGTGCATTGGGATTGCCGCAGAACAGTTCACAAGAGTGCAGTCAGGAACACAACATTTGTGTGGTCATGCTTAGGGCCATGTATGTAAAACAGTGCATCACTCCCTACCCCGCCTATGGCGGGGGGATTGGAACTAGATCATCTCTAAGGTCCCTTCCAACCCAAACCATTCTATGATTCCACGATCAAATTGTAAGAGCAAAGCCAAACCTTTTGAAACCAACCTGGGAGGACTACATCTATCTATATAAAAGCAGAGGCCTGTTCCTTGGTCCTGAATACAGGTGTCACAGCCTATCCTGCAGTCATCTGGCTAGATTCTATTCACTCCTTCAAAACAGTATGTGCCTTTTGGGCACAGTACCTATCTACCAGACCACTAGAGATGTTTTCATGGAGAAGTGACAGTTCACAGTACCCAACATTGCACCAAAGGTGGCAACAGAATGGATGATTATGGGATAACATACCAAGCCTGCATCTGCTTAGTTTGATAACATGAAGTAGCCTAGCTGTCTGCAATTCTTGACAGAGTGAGCAGAGCTATACTAGATTAATCCATGGCAAAGGTGAAAAAATGGACCACAGAGTAACACTGCACTGCCCTTCCACAGTGCTGTGAAGCCCTCCAGAAACAGTCTCACTCTCCCCCTGACTAAGAGACTCGCAAACTGTGTATGCATCTGCATCTGCTTATCTCCCTCAGGTCCATATTCCCACAGCTGTGAAGGTTATTCGGGTATTTAATTTCACAAATATAAGCAAGCTTAAAAACGTACTAGTGTTCTGCATTTTTGCCCCAATTGTTCTTCACATTAGTGTAAGTTCATTTTTGCAGATCATCTTCCGTATCTCTTAAATGACATCTATTTCAGACAGAAGTTTACATCTCCACACACAAGTTTAACTGCTTCCAGGTATAACTTACTAAATATGTATGGATAGTCTTCCATTGTGTCCATTCTTCCCCCCAAAATGTCCTTAATGCAGTAAAAACACGTTACTCTGAGCAGAACTGAAGTCTTCATTTTTACCAGAGTAAATTTTTCATTTTCAGTGATTTATTAAAAAAAGTAAAGTATATATATAAAAATGAACAACACTGCACAGAACATTATAAAGTTTCTCCTTTTCCTTTCTGTTCCACAAAAAAGCAAAAATTACAAAAAACTTTCACCCAGTTTTAAGAAATTTATCTAACGGCATTAAAATAATGAAATGTAAATTGAAAAAAATGCAGATTGTTTTTAATTACTTATGCAAATCAAGTACAAGATTTTATCAAACTGGAAGTTTTTATGAGAAAAAAAGAAAAAAAATACAATTAAAAACTAATTTAAATTAATGCCATTTATGACACAACAGATAATTTCATTTATAAAATGCTAGTGGCACAGAAAACACAAAGGAAGTATGAAACTTGATATATAAAAGAAGTGAAACACTTCATAGAAGCACGGAATCCTGAGGTATTCTGAACACAATCCCTCACTTATTGGAATTCACAACACTGCTCCAATTGGCTTAAGCAGCAGAAGACTTGAAAAACACACAATTAAGACATAGTTAACAAATACACAGGCAAATGGAAACAAACTGGAAGATTGTCTCTCACCGATGCTAACAGCCTTGGTCATGGTGGAAAACTATCTTATGTTGGAGGGCACAAAGACCGTTAGGACTGGGTTTCTCAATTTCACAGCCAATTCAAATGTATTGTAGACACCTGCTTACACCTCATTGTCCACGGTCACAGGTTGCAAACTCCTCTTGGCATCAGACAAAAAAATTGCTGTTTCTGGATAAACATACAGAAGGACTGATTACCTGGACAAGATTTATTACAATTTTTAAAAATAGTGTTAGGCGCTTTCAGTTCATTTTTAGTTTTTTTGCTTTCACTCTCTGCTGTAGTGTCTTCAGTTCAGTCATTACATTCAAAGTTCTGTAAACCCAGGTGACCTGAAAAGTTAAGTAAATTGTAACATTTAACTCATTCATATACATTTACTTATCAATTTAATGAAAGAAGCATCCATATAAATGAACACATACATACCACAATTATAATAGTATTCACTAGCAGTGGTGCTGAGAATACCAGTGAAATAAACATTCCTCTTGAATCAAAGTACTGATATTTAGAGAACAGCCTAAAAGAAATACAGAAAAACAACAGAGGAAGCTTTATTCAGTGTAGTTCACATTATACTTTCACAGTAATTATTCAACATAGACATTATACAGATTATCCTGCTTCCTGCAATCCCCAAGCACAGGCCAGATTCTACTGTGTACGTCAGAACAAAGAGACAGTCAATATATGTTCAGTTATGAATACAATCCCAGTTTTTCTTTTCTTTAAGGTTTTACTGCTCAAAGCATAAATAAAACAGATAAAGTAACTTACTAATGTGACCACATCACTACATGTATTTGTGCATGAGAAAACATTCTCATCCTCATGCATCTGAAATTACTTTCTTAGGTATTGTGGTTACTCATATTAGAGAAGATAATTGAAATAATAAACGTAGCAAAGCTGTAAGTTAGGCCATGTACACCCAAAGTGGAACATAGAGATTTAAAATTAGATGCCTGCATAAAGTAGTGTTAAACACACAATTTCCAGTTACACTAGGGAAAGGTTAGTTCAGTGCTTATGAAAATAAGCCCTCAGTTTAATTCTGGTACACAGGCTTAGTAAAACAGGCAAATTTTGATGTTTTTCTATGCATATGAATAAATACCTAAAATAGTAGTGATATTTTTGAGAAGTGGTGCTTAGCTTCAGCTTATTAAACATTAATAGCTACCAAAGAACTCCCCCCCAAAAAAATCCCCACCAAAGCTCACATCCTATTCCCCATTATCATCTCACTCTGCTTTTCTTTTAGTTCTCTGACTCATTAATTTACAACCACCCACATAAACATTGATTTTAAGTAGTACAATAAACACATACTAGCTATGAAAAATTAGCTTTTCTTATAAGCTAAGTGGTAACTATGTTGTACTGTATGGTTTTATTCAAAAGTTTTACAACAATCAATGTAACAGACCCTCTGTCGTCACATTCTACTGATGAGGAATGAGTGACTCTTTAATGTTTTCTTGAGATGATACAAAAAAAAGAACACTTTTAGAAGAACACTCATTTAAATGTGGAAATGAAAGTGAAAAAAATTACCTCCAATTCATGGCTGCTAGTTCATTTATATATTCAGCGCAGTACACCAAGCTCACTGTACAACAAATGAAAAATATTCGATTCAGTATTTCTCTAAAAATAAACTGTCAACAGTTCTGCCATGTATACTAAAGTGGTATACATACCAGACATTAGAATTCCTTGATCCTCAGAAGATCAAACCACATGTTTAATATTTAATTCCACAAAGCCAATTCTGAATAAAACATCCCATATAGTTACTAAGAAATATTAAGTGATCACAAAACATACCCACTATATAACAAACAAATAAACAAACAAAATCCCGCTGATCTGAGCTTACTGGAAGAGATCAGCATACAAATGAATAAAAAAAAAATAGAGAAAAGCTCAGTATTTTTTCCAACAATCTCCTTGGTGACTGCTTCTAAGTTACATCTGCAAAAAGAAATGTCAGCAGTCCCCAAAAGTGGCATAGAATTAAGTTACCATTTTCTAATGACAACTGCTACACCTGTCACACTGCTATATCTAACTTCACTGTCTGGAGTTAGAGTACCAATTATATATAAGCATTTTGACAAAATACAGAGTGTGTTTGAATAGGTGTATAGCAGAATACTCTGTTGCAGTCAGGTGAAAATGAGCATATTCTTAATCAACAATTACATGCACTATGACTCCATCAAGACAGCAGGAAAATCCAGTGCCATCACATTTTTAAGAGAAAATCAATACATTTATAAAATGTTACGTTTGCCCTCGTTTCATTTTCCCCAAGAAACAAAGCAAAAGAACAGATTTAATGACTAAAGATAACGTGAAAAAGGTAATTAAATAACTAATTTGGTGATATGAAGGAGTGCCATGACAATACAATGTGCCATACTGCTTTGCTATCATCTGGATTATCTCTGCTTGGCACTGCACAGTATAAACATATCTATAGCTGCTCAGCTGCCCAAGTAAACCAACGTGATAATTCCATGATTTCCTCAGTTATTTCTGACTATGTACAATACGAAGTTAGTCATACTGCAGACACATCAAAACTGATTCAGTTTTTCAAGTACAAACAAGGCTTGGACTCAATATGGGTATTTGTATGCACTCTTCTTGCTAACAGCAATTTACATCACATCTGGGTTAAGGAGCTGGCAATGATCAGTTTCATTGCATTTTCTGATGCAGTTATACCTTGGCCATTCAAACCAGTGTTAGTAACAACAGGAATACTTTAGACAGAGAGTCTAAAGTAAACAGCATGTCATTGGAAATTCCAAATGTCTGATATTAAATTTAAGAAATAAAAGCCTATATTCTTATGGGCAACTTCCAGGCCTAGTGGGTCATAAACCAGGCATTGCTATTTTACCCTCTGTAGATCATTTTAAACTGCAGTTACAAGTGAATGTTTAGAAACTAATGAGGTTTCTAGATTCATTTTTGGGGGTACTTAATGTTACTGAAACCTTAGCTTTAGTTGACTTAAGTATTTGCAGTTTTGAGGAAGCTATGATTCCCTCTCCCAACCTGACTAGTCCACTAAACGATATTTTTAAAAGTCAACGTAGTCTTCAAGTAGCTTTTTGCCTGCAAGTCTCTCTCAATTGCTCATTCTTCCTGCAATTACGACAGAACTGAGGTACTGCATAAAAATCCAACTCAACAGAAATTCCACCAATGGCTGGAACCAAGTCACTGCTCACGGATACATGGATATAACCCGAACACATGCCTTCCCAATTAAAACATATACCCTCTGCAAAGCTGCTACATCTTCAGCCTGTCAGCCATAAAGACACAGCTTTGGGTCTGCAAGGCCACTGTGGATTCTCAGGTTGAAGTCTGATGATAAACTCTGAGATAACACAAACTGGTACTGCAACATACTGAACCAGTCTTGCTGTTCCTCATGTCCTTACCACAGCTGTCAGTGGGACACACAGTGAACCTGCTCCAGAAACTAATCCAGATGAAATCTGACCACGTTCACGGAACTGAAGCATTAGAACAAGGCAGAGCAGGAAGTAAACGCTGGGTCTCAGATGATTTCTGTTTCTCCAGCACAGCAACAACTTAAGAATCTGTGATACACACAGCATTTACCACACAGAAACCTTACTTATCCCTTACTAAGGCCAAAGATTTAAGTCACTACTTAGAGTCACAGACTGGTTTGGCTTGGAAGGGACCTTAAAGCTCACCTAGTTCCAAACCCAATGCCGTAGGCAGGGACACCTCCCACTACACCAGGCTGCTCCAAGCCCCATCCAGCCTGGCCTTCAACACTTCATACAGTCCTGGAAACCCATACGTGCCTACAGTTCAGCTTCTGTAGCAGTTTATCGTGCCCGGGCACAGTAGCACTGCGAGAGGAGTAACCATTTTCACGCTCCTTATCGGTTGCAAAGTACGGAACCGAGCGCTTCGCGACTGCGTGAGGGAAACGGCTCCCGGCGGGACCGACCCGAGCTGCCCGGCCCGGCCGTGTGAGCGGCTCGGCCCAGCCGCGGGCCCGGGGCACGGGCGGGAAGGGCCCGGACTCCGGACTCCCTCACCCACGCAGGGGAAGGGCCCGGCCTCCCTCCCTCACTCACCCATGCAGAGGAAGTGCCCGGCCTGCAGCCGGGGGCGCCGCGCCGAGGCGCAGGTCAGGAGGAGGCAGAGGAGGTGGAAGCCCGCCAGCCCCAGCAGCCACGGCTCGGACCAGTCCGTCCTCTGCGGACAGAGCGAGAGGGGGTCAGGGTGCCAGGAGCGCCACCAGGCAGCCGGAGCGAGCACCCGCCCCACCCGCCCCG
>VZRW01001430.1:64101-125214 GCA_013398125.1 Aegotheles bennettii
CTCTCCCCGGGGCGCCGCGGGGGCGAGGGGCGGGCACTGTCCCGCCTGGCTCCGGCTGGAGCTGTGCCCCTCGGAATAACCCGGCCTGTCCAGAGGGCCGGCAGGGAGCTGTAGCTGTGTCCTTAGCGTTTGACACTGACGCTAGGAAGCTGATGGGGCGCTGTGTTTGTTTCGCCACGGCCTGCCCGGGGGGGTCAGGGTGGTGCCGAGGTGTTGAGGGCGCTTTGGGTTGGTGGCCCAGCGCTGGTGGTGGCTTTTCGATCTTCTCTCCGCTGCACTCGGTGTCTGCCTTCAGCTGCTTCAGGGATGGAAATGGAGAGAAAGGGGAGTTTTAAGCCCAGTTGGAAATTTCTGATGAAAAACCGCAGCCGGCTGCTCCACACAGGAACTTGGGGAAGAAAAATGTTCAGTGGAAATGACCTGGATGAGGGTACAGAATGTATCCTCAGCAAGTTTGCTGATGACACTAAGCTGGGAGGAGTGGCTGACACACCAGAAGGTTGTGCTGCCATTCAGCGAGACCTTGATAGGCTGGAGAGTTGGGCGGGGAGAAACTTAATGAAATTCAACAAGGGCAAGTGCAGAGTTTTGTATCTGGGGAAGAACAACACCATGCACCAGTACAGGCTGGGGGCTGACCTGCTGGAGAGCAGTGTAGGAGAAAGGGACCTGGGGGTCCTGGTGGACAGGAGGATGACCATGAGCCAGCAATGTGCCCTTGTGGCCAAGAAGGCCAATGGCATCCTGGGGCGCATTAGAAAGGGGGTGGTTAGTAGGTCGAGAGAGGTTCTCCTCCCCCTCTATTCTGCCTTGGTGAGGCCACATCTGGAGTATTGTGTCCAGTTCTGGGCCCCACAGTTCAAGAAGGACATGGAACTGCTTGAGAGAGTCCAGCGCAGAGCCACTAAGATGATGAAGGGAGTGGAACATCTCCCTTATGAGGAAAGGCTGAGGGAGCTGGGTCTCTTTAGCTTGGAGAAAAGGAGACTGAGGGGGGACCTCATCCATGTTTACAAATATGTAAAGGGGCAGGGTCAGGAAGATGGAGCCAAGCTTTTTTCAGTAATGACCAATGATAGGACAGGGGGCAATGGATGCAAACTGGAGCATAGGAGGTTCCATGTGAATATCAGGAGAAACTTTTTCACTGTGCGAGTGACGGAGCACTGGAACAGGCTGCCCAGAGAGGTTGTGGAGTCTCCTTCACTGGAGACATTCAAAACCCACCTGGATGCGTTCCTGTGTGATGTACTGTAGGTGACCCTGCTCTGGCAGGGGGGTTGGACTAGATGATCTTTCGAGGTCCCTTCCAACCCCTAGGATTCTGTGATTCTGTGATTCTGTGAAAGTGAAAAAGACATTTAAAAGTTTAAACCTGTCATGTACAACTCCTTCCACCAAATGCATGTAGGTCTGGAAGAGCTGACCGCTCTCAAAGCCCTGCCACCCCTCAATAGAAATGTCAAGGTCGGATTTGTCAACCAAACCAGGCTTAATGGATCCTAGCAGCATAAGGTTTTTCAAGCAAACCATACTGTTATGCTATAGGTCCACATTCTTCTTTAACAATTTATTTTTTTTCTGAGCCTCCGACTGTTTTCAAAATGTTTGGAAGTGGTTGTGTAAGTAAACACTACACATACTCTTCATTCAGTCTACCAAGCAGCCAAAGACAGGCCATCACTGTGGACTGCTCTCTTTTCACTGTCACACTTGTGCAGTTCAGTGGGAGACACCTGAAACTGAGGATGTTATTCTCTGTTTTACTTCAGGTTTTTGGTAATCTTTTTCTCAGCAACAATAATATCTGGAAGCCAACCGAGGGTTTTACTTAAAGCGTTGTAAAGTTCAGAAGGACAATGCAAAGGTGGTCATTTCTACTACCATTCTGCTATTAATTTTGTAACTAGGGGGAAAAAGATGGTTTGATTCCACATTGTTGATTGCAAAATAAGACCAGAAGAAACTGACTCGTCATTTGGAAAGTCTTAGGTTTAATGTAACAAATCAAATGGGTTTGGATTTTGTAAGTGAGGAATCAGTTTCTTGTAATTTCTCAGTAACTGACAACAGAAACCATCGCAGTAACTGAAGTGCTTTAGTGAATGAAGAACACAGTGGCTGCTTTAAGAGCAGAGTGTGCTGGTCAGTGGTGAATCTGTGATGCAGACAAGCTGGGTGGGTAGGAAATTATTGGCATATTATGACTATGGCACGCTGTATTAACAAATTCATGTAGCTTTTCCTGTCTGTCACTCTAGCAGCAGTGGAAACTTTCTTATACAGAAATAAGAGTTGCTTCTCTAAGATCGACAAGCTAAAGTCTGTAACACTGTTTGTCAGCAGGTGGTAGCAGATGCATAAGTATTATCAGGTCTTTTATGTGGTACAGGTTATCTTTCATTTATTTATAAGGGAGAATGGAATGTGAAACTGAAGATACTTAAAAGGTGAAAGATACATTGCTCTTTCATAGAGAAAAAACTGTGTATTTGCCCTTTTACAGCTTCTCCACAGAGCCAGTTGCTTCATTTAGATCTGAATTTTAGAAATACTCTAATAACCAGAAATAAACAGTATCAATGATATTATATAAATATTTCTATTCTTATTACTATAAGTGAATTCAGTAGTTTCTAAAACTCAGTCTTAGTTTTCTGTTGTAAGATTCATATTCCTATGCAATTTCTTTCTGTGCCACAGTATTATCCAAGTAGATTGGATGAAATATCAAAAAAAAAAAAAGGATTGGTAAAAGGAATTTTTTTCCCTTTTAACAACTGAAAAACTTCATTTGCTCTGCATAGGAAAGGATCTAAAATCAGATGTTTATCTTCAGTTTAGGTTGCTGAAAAACCAAGCTGGGTGGTAAAAAAGCCTACTTATGACAGGGAATCCTAAACTTAAATGCTAAATTTTGTTTCTAATGGTAGCCCTACATGTTTGCCAGCAGATCTTATAGCACTGTACTAAAGACCACTTGGAAGTGCCTTTTATGCTTGCTGCTGAGAGAAATGCAAATCCGATTCAACATGAGAACAGAAAATAACTTTTATTTTTCGAGTTCCCTACAAGTACAGGAAATGCTGCATTTCTTTGACTTTATTTGATGAGTCTTTGAATTAATAGAAGATTTTTGATGGTCTTGTTTCATTAAGATCCTAAGATACAGGTTTGCTTTTGTGATAATGCATTTTGTTTCTGTCTTGAGAAGCTAAAGTGCTTTGCAATGTAAGATTGATAATGAAAATACCTTTGAAAAATTAGATAAAAATTTCTTCCGTCCTTGTGCTGAGTACACCATGTCCTACACCAATTTATTCTTTGCATTTGATATACTAAATGTTCTGTCCTTGCAGGGTATGTTTCATTGTAAACTGGATTTTGTTTACGAGGGGCAGGGTTGTCTTGAGTGATCTAAGCTGTTCAAGGTTTTGTGGATGAAACAGTGTACAGCAGTTTCAATTTAATCAGTTTCTTGGGGAAATGTTATGAGAAATTTTTTGTCTTTAAACATCAATTATATATGCAAAATATAGCTAGTCTTAGTGTGATGAGGTAGGTCAGTGCCTCCTCTGATCTCCTGATTAGAGGTTACATGTCAGGATTGTTAGATCACAGCCTGTGGTTATTCTGCTGTCCTTGTCCATAACATGCATGTTGATCTACAGCCAACCAGCCTTTGAGGGTCTTCTTGGGAATTGGTGAGGCTCAGGTTTTTCTTTGGGTGTCCTAAGCTTGATCTCCAGGCAGAGATATCTGAATGCAGAACCAGGAATTCTTACAATATATTGTTTTCAAGAGCACTTGGGTTGTTGACTGCACAATACAGGTGTGTTGGCCCAGTGTTCCTTGGTTTGTCACATGGATTGTTACTCACAATCACAGAATGTGTGACTGCAGCCTTGCCAGACAACTGCTCTAAATGAGTTACAATCAGATTGAGCCACAAGGTGAAGTTCATCGATCTCAGTAACTGTAACCTTGACAAACAAGCAAAGTACCTGGGCATCCCTGTCCCATTGCAGTTCCAAACAAGTTCCAACTCTAGCGACAGTAATGTAGCAGAGTCTACATATCTTTTATTCACTACTTCATGTGGGTTTCATCTCATCAGCTGGATCTGGACAGATACAGTGAAGATCTTCGTGTGTGTCTCTGGTTTTATGTAAGTCTTACTCAGTGACGGTGTTGGGAGGCTTTCACTGGTTTTTTTGCGATGCTTCTGTTTGACACTAGAGTCAGAGTGGTGGGTGCCTTTACCAGGCAGGGTTGGTGAACTGCTGCCTCCTGCTGCTTCTCCTGCCAGCTGTGGGACACTTGGGGAAGGTTCTGAGGGCATGTTCTGAGTCTTCAGCGGCATAAGATGTGCAGACCCTTAATAAGTATTGAGACAGAACTTGTGGTGATGTAGGAACTAGTGGTGATGTAGGTAGGTGGTTGGACTAGATGATCTTTAAGGTCTCTTCCAGCCTTGATGATTCTATGATTCCAGAGACATGGTACCAGAGCTGCCCTTTGATTTTTCCCTTGCTTTTCCCAAGCTGTTCTTTCCCCTTTCCACATCCCCCACTTCCCATCTCTTCCTTTGCTGATGTAACCATGAACATATGTGTGGCAGTGCATTGGACCCTGGCTGTCTGCCACCCCAACTATGTGAGCAGAGCTGAGGTTCTCCCAGTGGCACATGGCAGGTAGCTTGAGGGACGAAAGGGAGGATTAATGGGTATCTTCTGTGTCTCTGTTAGGGAGAGAAAAAGCTGTAAGATGAGCAAGCTAGTGAACGGGGCAGCCCTCACCAGAGCCTTAGTCAAGGCAGAGATAGGAGGTGGGCACATGTAGGCATTAGTGACACATGTACCCGATTTCTGTGCTTTGCAAAGATCCCACTGCTGAGTTTTGCTCTGGGGACAGGGGCTGGTCTTCTCTGTCTTAAGTTTGCATTTGCTTCCCAATGCAATTGAAGTGAGCCTGGATCTGGTATTCATTCTAATTTCACTGAAATACTTCACCTTCCCTGTCCTTGCCATGATCAAATAACTATTTTTGTGTGCTTCCATTATTTTTGCAGCTGCTGTCACCTCTTTACCTTTTTATAGTAACAGCATTTATTGGCTATGATTCACTTGGAAAATAGTAATAATAGTGTTCTGAAGATTTCTTTAGAAATAGAATGTAAAACTTCCTATAGATTGTTTTTTGTATGTCACTTGGTGGATTTCAGGTTTAGATGATGGATGCCACTTCATCCAACCTGGAGGTTAGCTGCTTTTGAGAAAGAGAGTTGGACTGGATGACCTCCAGAGGTTTCACCTACATTGTTCTGTGATTTTGATTTCCTGGTGATACAGACTGGGACTGACTGGCTGGGTAACAGCACTGCCGAGCACAACCTAGGAGACCTGGAGGGCAAAAAACAGAACATAAACCAGCAATGTGCCCCCGCAGCAAACGGTGCCAGCAGTCTCCTGGGCTGTATTAACAGCATATCCCAGAGATTAAGGGATTCAGCATTCATTAGGCCACATCTGCATCTAGCTCTGGGTACCTTAAATGCAAGAACGATGATGGTAAACGGGAAAAAGCTCAGCAGAGAGACAAAATGTTCAGGGAGTTGAAGCATTTTTTCTGGGGGTGGAGTGCTGAAGGGAATTGGACTTGTTTGACCTGGAGAAGAGGTGGGTCTGGGGGCAAACTAATATCAACCTGCCAGTGCTTTTGAGGAGCTTATAAAAAACATGGAGCCAGGTTCTTCTGATGGTGTGGTGGGAGAACAAGGTACAATGGGCATGAATTGAACCTAGAAATTTGGGCCAGATATAAGGATAAGCCTTTTCCCCATGAGGAAAATCAACCAATAGAATAGGTTATCCAGAGTGGTTGTGGGGTGTCCATTCTTGAAGGTTTTCAGGACCCAGTTGGATAAAGCCCTGTGCAACCTGGTCTGGCCTTGTAGTGGACCTTGCTTTGAGTGGGAGGCTGGAATTGCTTCCTAAGGTCCCTTCCAACATGAATTACTCTGATTCCATGATTCCACAATTTAAATGAGAAAAATCAACTGCTTATTTGTGTTCTCTAAACAATATTGCATTAGACTGGAAGTGAAATGGATCCTTTTCTATGTTTTTTTTGTTGTTTTGTTTTTTTTTCTTCCCACCATAATCTTATTCACATAACTTCATCTGTTTCATCCACTTTCTGTCAGGGCTTTTTCCTCAGTGCAGAATAGCTTCAGGCTTGTTCAGGCTTGCTTTCTTCCTCCACTATTCCCAAACCATAGAGGCAGTCTGAAATGCAAATATCTTTTTGTTCTCTACCTACCGACATGACTGCCTATTAAATTATTCATCTGATCCCACCAAAGATCTCCTCAGAATTCTTTCAAAGCCCTGCTGCGTTCTGGCAAAACAACCAGATTTTACTTCTGTTAGAGTTTTTGTCCAGTCAGGGTGGAAGAGGCCAAATGTAGTTGCAAGCAAAAAGCAGTCCTGACAGTCTTAGATCCTGCCTTTAATTATCCACTCTACATTCTCTTTGACTCCCTCTGAAGTTTTCTTCTCTCAGAATTGCTGTGTTGATTGTTTTTCAGCTCAGAAGTACCACCTTGTGTCATTCCACAGGTATGGAAATTAAATACCTTTACATTTCTTTGATGTGTGAGTGCATTGCACCTGACACATAATACAGTGCGTTTAAGTTGCAACACAGCTATTGTAATAAAAGAACACGAAGGAATAGAGGTATTTAGGATGTGCAGGGCGACTTTCATCATTGAATCTGATTTGATTCCAGAACTTCATGTCAGCATTGTATTTTCTGCTTAAGGGCACATCCTAGCCCCTCCCACCCCTCACTCTCAGCATGCAGGACAAATACATGCTGCATGGAGTAGGGAGCAGCAGGAGCAGGATCAGCAAGTGGAAGAGACACTGTTATTAACATATTGTTGTTCTGAGAGATCTCAGCCTTTTCATCTGTGAGATTGAACACTCGATATAAATCTTGTACTTTGGAGCTCCTGCTGCTTCTGGCTTATCATCTTCCTCTAATGAATCAGGCTTGGAAAAACTGTGGTAATTCAGCAACAAAGACAGCCAAGAGCTGGAAGGCCAGTATGTCCATCTGTTGATCGTGGAGGTATGCATGATTATCACTTTCTGCTGTTTGCCTGTTAACAATCCATAGTTTTGATGATATAATTTGACCAAATGGCTCAGACCATCTGAGCATGTTAGCTAAGGTTTGATCCCTGTATATAGAAAACAAGATGCACATATTATGAGCACCTATATAAGATACATTGGATAAGATAATTGGACGTTAGGAAAAGGTTCTTCACTGAGAGTGTGGTTGGTCACTGGAACGGGCTCCCCAGGGAAGTGGTCATGGCACCAAGCCTGTCAGAGTTCAAGGAGTATCCTGGACAATGCTCTTAGTCATACTGGTTTAGTTTTAGGTAGTCATGTGAGGAGCAGGGAGTTGGCATTGATGATACTTAAGGGCCCCTTCCAACTTGAGATACTCTTTGATTCTTTCCTATCATTCTGTAATTTCAAATATGGTAATAATTGCAATGCTATAAACATTTGTACATTTAACACATGACAATACTGAGTTAGTACCCATTGGCCTATTTTTACCATCTGCTAACAGCATAAGACCTGAGAGTGTTCACATGTTGCAATTTTCTGGCACAGATGTGGGAGCTCCAATACAACATCTTGCATTAGGAGGGTTGAGAAGCAGTCAGTTAATCCTCCTCCAGCTTTTCTGCAGTTTGAGGTTTTCCAGATTCATGGGTTGTTCCACAGTGCCGTTCCCTCATGATTGGTGGGATATATCTCTAGGCTTTGCTGGTCTATTTCTGATTGGCTGGGGGTGTTGCTGTGGTGATGATGTTTTCACTTGTTCACACACTGCTCTTCACAGGCAATGTTCTTTTAAATGTATTTAAATTAAAGGTTGACTCCCATCATAGCACACCAGTGCTAACAAGTCTACTGTGGGAAGGTTTTAGATACTGTTCAGTACGTGGATTTTATATGACACTTCTGTGTCAGAAATTTCAGTAAAATCATCAGAGAATTTGAGTTATGAGGATTTCCTAACTGTGCTGAGATACACATCCTCACCAGGTGTCCTGCACGGAGATCTTACTGCAGAAAAAAGGAAACTTGCACATTAAACTTGTAGGTGTCTGTGGTAGGAACAGGGATTTGAAGTTCCTCTCAAACCTGAACTGTCATCCTTGTACAAGGAATAAATTTGTGGATGGAAGCTTTGACACACTGGAAAGGGAATTGTATGAGAGCCAAATCAGCAAAAAAGTTAAGGAAGCTAGCACACGGCATGCTTAGAAAACCTGTGACTTTTTCAGTCAAGTTGCACAGACAATTCCAAGTTAATGATGAATGCAAGAAGCAGACTGCACAGAGCATTTTGGGCAAAGCCTAATTTTTAGAGCTGCAGACCAAAGAGTTGCAGACCTAATGTTTGCAGTTGCAGGATTGTGTAATATTTAGACAACAAAACACATAAAAATGGATGTTTTTAAAATTGCCATTGACAAAGAAACATGATCATGGAATGGTTGTACACAGGGCACATTGCAAAATGTAGCCAATTTCAAATTGAGAGCTGTGGGGTTTAGGTGGAAAAAGCTTGTGTTCTGTTGAAATAGAGGAATTCAACAAGAAATATGTATCTGCCCACTAACTATGTCCTGTGCTTCCTTCCTGGAAAAGTATTCTACAACTGAAGGTCACCTCCTCCAGATCGCTGTCCTGTTTTCACTTTCTGTGTCCAGTCCTTCCATGCCCTGCTTGTACCATAACCAGCAGTGCCAGAAAGTAAGGTAGTAGCCATTTGTTTAAAAAAAAAATATTTGTCCAATGCAGTGCCTCTTAATGGCATGCTGGAAAATACAGAGGGAGAAGGAAAAAACACAGCAGAGGAGGGACAATGACAAAGTATGGTATCATCTCAAGCACTACTGAAAATCCATTCCAGAGCCTGCATTATCAATTAAAGGATAATGCTTATCTGTGTACTTGACGCCACACAGAGCAGTGTGTGGAACAGCATCTTCAACATTCACCCTTTTGCAGTCTTCCTTGTAGCATCCTGTCCTTGTTACTGCTGTTTTCTCTGGAGTGGAATTAGATTTTACACTGCTTAGGAACACTGCCTGTTGATGGTTCCAGAACAGACTTGGAACACATTGTCAGATGCTGCACTGATGTGAGTATGGGTAACATGTAGTCATATAAGGGCAGTGAAACTGATTCAGTGTTGTCCTAATGAAAACAAATTCAATGTATGATCATATGAAAATAGCTTCTCTGCCTTCCTTTCCCCCTATGCCTTAAGACAGACGGCTGCAGCTATGTGGAAGCATGGCTTCATTGTGTCATTAGCTGTTGCTAGGGGAAAGATGCAGGCAGAGGTCTTTTCCTTAAAGGTTAGATCTAGGCTATCATCACTAGCTGTAGATAGGCAATCTTCCAGAAGTCATGAACCACAGGAATTAACCATCTCTCAACAGTACTATATTGAGTCAGAGCTCTAACATTACCAAATCTCCTCTGTTTCAAGAACTTCCCATGCTGGGACTCCAGGGTATTAGAATGTTCTCACTGGGGAGGGTCGTTAATCTCCTTTTTCCAAAGCCTTTGAATATCTCTCTAGAGGACAACTCATAAGTTGCTCATAAGTGTCCAGTAACAGATTCCTTGGGAAGAATGTAAGAACAGGACTTTCACATAGTGATACTTACCCAATAAACTGTCTATGTATCTTGCAGATCTTTGCTTTTGCATGTTGAGAGCTGGAAGAAATTTTATGTGACTGAAATTTGAACTGAAGTTGCTAGAGGCTCAGTGCCAAACGTTAACTAGTTCCTGGTGAATGCAAGAAATGGGTTTAAAGAGTGTTGTCATCAAAATACATATGCAATAAAAGTATCATTCAGCTAGTTGTCAGGCTAAGCATACTTAAATGCGTAGTGGAAGGTGAGGAAAAGAAACGGGCATTCAGGAGTCTTCTGTTAAATACGAACAGGAGGTGGCACTCGTACTTTGTTTTTCCTCAGTGCATTACTTTCAGGAGCACTGTGTTGTTTGAAGTGTTCACAAAACAGGCTTTGAGATACACTCGGATGAAAGAAGTTTTGTGCTACAGATCCTCATCCTAATAAAAAGCCCAGCATACCTTTTAAGCTTATGGAACAGTACCTATGCTTCCCGCAGGTGTTAATAATTGCTCTTTTGGTCCCTACTGCTAAATATATGCTGTGGGTACAAAGACGCTGCAGACTTCTGTAGGACTCTACTTGTTGCTAGAGGAAAGATGCAGGCAGAGAGCTTTTTCCTTAAAGGTTAGGAAAACAAGAAAATTCCACCAGTAAGGAAAAAAGTCTGTGGAAACACTGAAAACTTACTGTTTTTTCTGTCTGCTGTAATCCAACTCTACTTCACATATGACTGCCCCATACACATCATACTGTGTGCTTTGGTTCAGTTACGCTGCGTCCTACAGCTGATGCTGCTACCAGTAAGAAAGACAAGTCTGCCTTTGGACCATGAGAGGGCTGGCTGGTGAACAAGAAGGCAGCAGCCAAAGGGATTCTGAACTTTCCAAACATGCCACATATACAAAACATGAGTGCTCACTGTGTTTAGATAGTAGTGCCCTGTGACATGCTTTTACCAAGCAGAATTTCTTTCTGGTGTACTTGGTCACTGCTGCCTTCTAATCACATTTATTTATATTTTGTAAGACTAGTTTGAGATTTATGGTGACAAAGGAACT
The DNA here is from genome assembly GCA_013398125.1 of Aegotheles bennettii. Classification (NCBI taxonomy): domain Eukaryota; kingdom Metazoa; phylum Chordata; class Aves; order Caprimulgiformes; family Aegothelidae; genus Aegotheles; species Aegotheles bennettii. Next base: position 74,911 of record VZRW01001430.1, read on the forward strand.
ATCTTTGGCTACTGAGGGCTTGAAGACTCTGCCGTGATCCCTGGTGCAACTTAAAATGTGGACCCCAGTGGCTGTTCTTGGTTTCTTTATTGAGGCTATCTCTGGAGCCCCAGCTAGCTGGATAGAAGTGATGGATGTGATGGACAGTAGAATCTTGACATAAAATTTAGTTTCTCAAAGAAGGAAAGATCTGACTTTCCAAGAAACTTGATTGCTTTACTAGGTAAGCAGTTCATCCTCCTTTAGTTTCTTAATTTTGAACTTACAGCACTTAAATGTTTGCCTAAAGCAGATTTTGGCCATCTCTTAGATGAAAGCAGATTGTTGTGGGCAGATGTCATTGGGCCTGCATTCACAGGAATCCAAGTACCTTGTAGTCACTGCACACTCATGATGGTGGTGTAGAAAGAAGCTACCCTAAAAATTATTTTCCACCTTTTGGAAAACGAAGGTTTTGTTAGAGAATGGGTTAGCAAGCTGTGCACAGTGGAATAGGAATTAAAGTTTAGTGTGAGGAGGGACACATGCCTCTCCGGCTTATAGAGATGGCTTTGAAGATTATGGAAAACCCAGTATGAAACCAATCTTGTATTCATGTATATGTTGTCAGTAGGATTAGTACTGAAGTACAACCTGACCTTTCTGTATGTCCGTTGCCCTGTTTTGGAGATGTATTAGTGTGCAGCAAGGTTCAGTTTGAGTATGTGCCAAATTGTAGGCAATATACATTCAGGGAAGAAGAAGCATCCTAAAACTTGAGTGCAAAGTTACTATTTTATACTATATTACAGTGGATGGATTCCAGTGAGTACCCTGTGAGAGATGGAGGAAAAAAGTAGGGAAAAATAGCACCTTAAACTTGCACAATATAAATATGAACCTTTTTTTTTTCCCTGCGATAGCTAAATGTTTGGTTTGTAAACTTCAGAATAGAATGTTTGATTTCCCAATATCAGTCTCTTGAAAAACACTGCTGATAATGACTCCCTGCTTGAAGAGCCCTCTGTCATGAACAGTGAAGATCTGTGTTAGTTAAAAGCATCAAAGACATAAAGAAAGTGCCTGGTTATAGATATTAAAATAGGGACATCTTTAGAAGTTCTAGTTAACAATTCTGTGGGAAAAAAAAAAAAGAAAAAATTCAATGGAATGTTGTTCATTGAATGAGGAGATAATGAAAGAACAATGGAATTTTTGACTCTTCACATTTTCTTGGGAAACTATAAAGAATCTTATCATGATGTGTACAAGATACTTAGTAAATTGATAAAAATATTAAGATAGACTGCAGTTCCATTACATGGACATCAGCTGTAAGCAATCTTAGTGATGACTTGTATATTGTAATTAGTGGATTCACAGTGTAATGATTAATGGGAGATATAAAACTGAAAAAAAAATATTTCCTAAATATATCATGCTCTATCTGAAATTGTAATGTCCTTGAAAGATTAAGATACTTTTCCTGATTTCTATTTTGACATCTATATTTACCTGTCTCTTCTACAAAGGTAGGATGGGTAAATATTGTGCACACAACAGTTAGTGTCAGTTTGCACATAGTACTACTTGTGCCTTTGTTCATGCTGCCAAACCCATGAAACATGATGCTTCAGACAAACTGCCAAGTCAAAGATGATATCAAATGAAAAATCATGCTGGAGGAGCACCCAGAACTATCCTAGAGTCAGCTATGACTCCTCGGTTCCCTTGGAACCCTCTGGATGCAGAACATGTATCTCATATCGCAGCCTTCATCTGACTGCTGAATACAGTATGTAGAAGTCCATAAAGGTCTGAGATATTGTTCATAATGACTAAAATATATTTAAAATTCACAAAGTGTGCCACCAGCACATAATAGGAGAATTTTAGCATGGCCAATTTATTTGTTTATAGTATTTTAGTCAATGAAAAGCATCTAAGAATTTAGGAATCTTGCAAGTCATCTACTTCCTACACTTTCCACTATTTAAGCAGCACGTTTCTCTGCAAAACACTCTGAGGAATTCCTACCTTCATGTTTCTAAACTGTTAATCCCAGTTACATATAATTTGTGATCAATTTTTGGTCTTTTCATCCGAGTGTAAGAGTCACTTTTCTCATGGATTCTATGTGCTATGAACCACAATGACTTCAAACCATGAATCAATAACAAGCACAAATAATTAGAACTCTGGCAGGGATTCCACTCATGATAAACACATAGCATAAATGTTTTTGTTCAGGAATCATAAAAACTTCAACCCAAAAACCTTCCTTTGTCTGTCACTGATCTGAGATGCAAATGCTAGTGCTGGTCGCTCAAGTGGATCCTCAGGTTGAACCTGGGAATGTCAGACCATGGAGAGATCTTGAACTAGCATCCACAAGAGAGAAGGACTCCCATATTTTTACATGCTAATGATTCAAGTTTGTGTGCTGAAAACTACTGCCATGTTCACCTCACATACCAAGGTGCTCACTGTTAGTGGATATTTACTCAGGTTTCAAAAATTATGCCAATAATCCTCAGCAATCAGCCTAGACTCTGAAGGACCGGGTTTGTCTTGATCTGGGTCTAGGAATCTTGATAACTTTGAAGTTGAGTTGGAGAACTCAAACTCTGCTAGTGCTTTGATGAACGGATACACGGTGGTCTGTCATGCTGCTAACACCTTCTCTGACCAACTGCTGAAATGAGCCACAGGCATAACTACCGTCACATCTTTCAACAGGAATATAAAAAACTGCATTTTCTCAAAGCTGAGCATACACGCCTATTTAAAAGCTCTTTGGTGAGGCCAAAGAACCTGGCTCATGGCTGCCACCAACTCCTCTGGTATTTCATCCTGGAAGATTCTCAAGCTGTATAGTCTCCCACCCAATTTCTTTGTTTCCACCCCTTCTCAGATACTCTAGCTCATAAATAGCTCCTTTGGGGACCGCCCCTTGGAATGAAATTTGTGGCTCTCCAAATTTACCACAATAAAATCAAACCTGTTCCCAGCAGGGCTAACTTCAAAGTTAGGTCAGATTCCTCAGAGCCTCGTCCACTCACATTTTGAAAATATCCAGAGGTGGAGATTCCACAGTCCTTCAGTAATAGCATTCATCTGCAAAAATAATTGAGTCTTTACTGTGAGAGAACAGTGACATTTTTGAAATCCTCAGTTGTGATCATTATTACTCTAGATCAGTAATTCTTCAGTATTTACAAATACATGTCTGAAGATGGGTGACTAAACAATGTACCACCATTTTTATTTTTTTTTACTTTCAAATACATTGAACACTGTGGAAAACCGAATATCCCTGGCAGCCTTACCAGCTAGGGATGATGGTTGGCTATGCTCTTACTGATCTGCCTAGAAAAGGTGGATTAAGCATTTACTTAGAGAATGCCCTATGCTCTTTCTCCTTAGGTTTTCCACATAATTTCTCCTGTCTTCTGTCTTCTTAAAGAATGCAGTGAGGGATAAAAGGTAAAATAGAAGAGCTGACTAGCTCTTATGCACATTGCCTGTAAAGCTAAATTTCCTTTAAGGCTTTCAGTAGTCCCGCCCCCTTTCGTTACCTTATTTTGAGCAAACCTTTGCAAGAAAATAGAGTTTTCTATAATTAACACCTTCCTCCAAAACTTTTTTGTTAGCAGAGAACACCAAGTGCACAGACTTTTGTGCACATACACGTTTCTAAAAGAATCAATATAGTAAGTCAATAGTTCTTATTTTCTGATGCTGCAATTCAAGTCCCCATTTCTAACATTTTCTTTTGATACTGAGTTTTCCTTTAATATTAGCTACCAAATTTTATTTCATTGTCATGTGTCATATATGCAGCAAGTATCTTAACTCCATCTGGTTTTAGGCATTTTAATTATTACAATTTCAGATAGAGCATGATATATTTAGGAAATATTTTTTTTTCAGTTTTATATCTCCCATTAATCATTACACTGTGAATCCACTAATTACAATATACAAGTCATCACTAAGATTGCTTACAGCTGATGTCCATGTAATGGAACTGCAGTCTATCTTAATATTTTTATCAATTTACTAAGTATCTTGTACACATCATGATCAGATTCTTTATAGTTTCCCAAGAAAATGTGGAGTCAAAAATTCCATTGTTCTTTCATTATCTCCTCATTCAATGAACAACATTCAGACACATTCCATTGAATTTTTTCTTTTTTTTTTTTTTCCCACAGAATTGTTAACTAGAACTTCTAAAGATGTCCCTATTTTAATATCTATAACCAGGCACTTTCTTTATGTCTTTGATGCTTTTAACTAACACAGATCTTCACAGGGACAACTGTCTCCCACAGCATCCTCGTAGATAAGCTGATAAAGTATGGGTTTGGTGATCAGGTAGTGAGGTGGATCAAGAACTGGTTAAAGGGAAGAAGTCAGAGAGTTGTAGTTAATGGGACAGAATCTAGTTGGAGGTCTGTGACTAGTGAAGTCCCTCAGGGGTCGGTACTGGGACCGGTGTTGTTCAATATCTTCATCAGTGACCTGGATGAGGGTACAGAATGTATCCTCAGCAAGTTTGCTGATGACACTAAACTAGGAGGAGTGGCTGACACACCAGAAGGTTGTGCTGCCATTCAATGTGACCTTGATAGGCTGGAGAGTTGGGCGGGGAGAAACTTAATGAAATTCAACAAGGGCAAGTGCAGAGTTTTGCATCTGGGGAAGAACAACACCATGCACCAGTACAGGCTGGGGGCTGACCTGCTGGAGAGCAGTGTAGGAGAAAGGGACCTGGGGGTCCTGGTGGACAGGAGGATGACCATGAGCCAGCAATGTGCCCTTGTGGCCAAGAAGGCCAATGGCATCCTGGGGTGCATTAGAAGGGGGGTGGTTAGTAGGTCGAGAGAGGTTCTCCTCCCCCTCTATTCTGCCCTAGTGAGGCCACATCTGGAGTATTGTGTCCAGTTCTGGGCCCCACAGTTCAAGAAGGACATGGAACTGCTTGAGAGAGTCCAGCGCAGAGCCACTAAGATGATTAAGGGAGTGGAACATCTCCCTTATGAGGAAAGGCTGAGGGAGCTGGGTCTCTTTAGCTTGGAGAAAAGGAGGCTGAGGGGTGACCTCATCCATGTTTACAAATATGTAAAGGGTGAAGGTCAGGACGATGGAGCCAAGCTTTTTACAGTGACGTCCAATGATAGGACACGGGGCAATGGTTGTAAACTGGAGCATAGGAGGTTCCATGTGAATATCAGGAGAAACTTCTTCACTGTGCGAGTGACGGAGCACTGGAACAGGCTGCCCAGAGAGGTTGTGGAGTCTCCTTCACTGGAGACATTCAAAACCCACCTGGATGCGTTCCTGTGTGATGTACTCTAGGTGACCCTGCTCTGGCAGGGGGGTTGGACTAGATGATCTTTCGAGGTCCCTTCCAACCCCTAGAATTCTGTGATTCTGTGACATTTCAGACTTAAAGCACCTCTACTCAAACTGAGAGAAATTATTTTTAGATACATGATGCCTGGAAAATATAGAAAAATAATTTAAACTTTATAATTTTTAATATAAATTCTGGAATTCAAGTTTCATAAATTTCTTTTTTGTTTCTGCAATATTGGTGTGTATGTGAGAGAATGTGTCACTGTGTCTTTTGAGTCTTTAATTGCATGCTACAATTATTACGAATTAGATTTAAAAAAATAAACCCAAAGACAATCTGGTTGATAACATAAAACTACTCAGTATCAAAGCTATCTTTTTATGATAGAAGATGTTATTTCAAACAGGAAAACTTGATATGTTTTTTATTTGGGACTGTTCAAATAACAGAAGGATAGTTTAACCTAGATCTGAAGAATATGTCAGTATTTTATTGTTATTTTTTCCAAATAGGGACAGAATTAATTGATGGAGTCATGGTGATTATCTGCATGTGGTTGATGGGGTGAATCCCCTTTCTCACTGGGTAATACAACTTTACCCAGTCAGTAAAGGATCGCATTGCCAATTCAGACATGCACTATTCTTAAGCTGCAATGTGATGGAGCATTCCTTTGGTAAACTTTCCACAGGCAGAATGGCCTGTGGGATTTCTAAGTGCCAGTGTTTCAAACAATTCGTGAATAACTGGAGGCTGCTGTGCCCTTCATTAGCAATGTGAAGATGCAAGAGAAAGATTTTACTGTGACAGGACTACAGTTTCTGCAACAGCTCTACTCCCAGCCTACAACAACTGCTTGCGGCACATGTAATGACTGGAAGGATCTCAGAATCTGAAGTGCTACTTGCAGACTTATTAGTGACAGTGGTGATAACTCTGCCTGTGATAAAAAAAATTCTATTAAATAATTGTTACTGAAGTTTCATTTTAGGAAAAAAAATTCTCTTGTAAATCCATGCTGGTTTTCAAAGATACTACTATGATGTTTGTTTTCCAGTTATATTGCTTTCTGTGTTCTCTTCTGGCCTTTGAAGAGTCAGAATCCATGTGAGGACTGGTATTGTGGTGAGTATGTATAAAATACGAAATTCCTTATTTTAGGGAAATATAGATACTTCTTTCATATTTGCTGTAGTCTCTTCTGAAGGATAATTTATGGATGTAATCTCTTAAGAATGCTACATCTATGCAGTTGAAACTGCATAACCTTTGCCAGGAATAATATACGCCTCCACAGGACAGTGAGAGGAAAGGATTTGTAGCTGTGATCACTTACGCATAATGGTACGTGTGTGAATCTGTATGGCACCTTCTTGATAGTGTGGCCTGGATAACAACAGCTGATGCAATAGGGATATGAGTGAGTGAACAGAATGTGGGGTGGGTTGGCAAAGAGGAGAGCATCCATCAACAGAAGAAATGAGGAGGGTAGAGAAACTATGCAAATATAACACAGTGGTTGACACAAAGTACCGTGCTGAACATGTTGGTCCAGAGAGGAAAAGCCATGCAGCACTTTAGACTATTGCCAGCCAGGAAAGAACTGTATAACTGGAAAATGAAACACAGTTAAGGGGAGGTTGTGAAAACCCATATTGGCAAAAAACCCTAAAACATTGCTGCAAAGGTGACTGGAACTTGTCCTTGCAAAACATAAGAAATCTTAGTGAAGAAGAGCTATGGGCTGCTGAGGGAAGTTACTTCCAATTCAGATGGCGGTATTGTAAAATTTGTAAGGGAAGAGAGCAAGGGAGGTGAGGGGGTTTCTTTGAGTGGTGTCTGGCTGTGTTCAGGGAGGCTCAGCAAGCTTGGACAGTGTGGGGCTGAAGTGAAGGCCTACCAGTGCTCTGCATTGAGGAAGTTAGAAGCTGTTCACAGGAGGAGAGCTTACATGCAGCTACTGAAATAAAGTGTTCATGTCTGCCTCTGCCTTTCTCATTTTTTTTCCAGCAGTCCAGATTTTAACAGCAGGGAAAAAGACAAGTGTTTTAATGAAACAAGAGCAAAACATAATTCTTACTGGAACTAATCACAGCTGCTCATGTGTCCTAATGTCTTCTAAAGGAGATTTTCTCAACCTCTTTATTTCAGGAGAGGTATGTATGACAGCACTCTGAGTATTCTCACCCATACTCAGATCTTCATATCAATGTGTGCATTTACATCTTCTTAGAAGAGAAAGCTCCCCTCACCTGAATATTCTTGTTCCTTTGTTTGCCAGAGATAACCTGTAAATGGCTCCTTGCAACAGCAATTCACTTGTGTAAAATCCTCTCCTTCTGTTAGCTCCTTGTTTCCCTAGCAGAGAGGATGATGGAGGGCAATTGCCTCCTTGAAAACAGGAACCTACCAGTACAGTGCTCCTGTTCCAAACGAGATAAACTCTTAGCGTTAGCACATGAATGGCTGAGGTAAACTACAGCCTACTGAAAATCAAGGACAATGCAAGACTGGTTCCTCACCCCCTGAACTGCAGTATCTTGTATCCTCACTACAGAAGGGCCACTGTGCATGGGCACCAGTGTTCAGCTTCCTGCTTGGTTCCACCAGGAAGAGCAGCACTTGTGTATACCAACATTGCCTGTTACTGCAGTGTGCATAACTCAGGCTTTGGACGTATGTAGAAGTCACACCTAAAAAGAGTCTACGTTGCTCACTAAACTGCTGATGTAGACACCCTTTGAGTGATTCACTTAACAAGGCCATTTAACGCCTTGTTTCAACCGCAGAATCATGCCCCCTTCCATTTCTTCTAGTCCCTGAGAGTTTTATGGCTAGAGTTTTAGGAAAGCATTGTCTTCTTTCTGTAGTGTTGTTGGAGATATATTTGTGGGAAGAAACAAATCCCTTTTCTTTAAAAGATTCCTCACTGTTATTGTGTCCCGGCATTGCAGAAAATTGTCCTGGCAGGCAGAAAAAATGTCTTTGTTTTAAGTGTTACCAGCCACAGGAACTCTTTCTGGTTTCTGAGAAAGGTAGAGGAAGGAGATGAGGTGAAGAGAGATAAGGGGGATGCCTGGCATTTCCAAATCTGCAGCTGGTGGCTATGAAAAGAGCTCATAGAACACTGTACTTGACTAGGCAGAGGAAATCTTTGAAATCTAGGCTTGAGGTTTTTATCTCAAGTTGCAGCTTGAAAAAGGTGCCCAACTTCAACTGACCAAAAGATAAAGGAAGGCTGAGAATACTAATGGAAGAGGGAGAACCAGCTGTCAAAAGCATGTGCATTATTCTGAAGGATGGGGAAATGTACTTTGGCCACATGATTTGTCCATGAGGGGACTACTGTATAATGACATTAGGTGCAATGGGGCTACATGGATAAATAGATAAGAGGTAATATGAGAAGTTGTTTCTGAAACATGACAGACTGTTCTTTGTTTTCTCTAGCCCTTTTTAATCCCTATGGAGAGAGAGCACAGCTTTTCCTTGTTGCTGCAGTTTTATAAAAACATACATAAATATTTTCCATTTTCTTTCATGGACATCTTGTGTATAATCTGTCCCAGCAGAAAAAGCTAGATATGCACTGTTCCTGTACTGCTCTGTTAATGCGATGCATGTGGTAGTTCAAAGTAGAAATGTGATACTATATCCATCCTTTTCAGGAGTAAGACTAAGCTATATATGTATATAAAACAGCTGCTGAACTGCAGAATAGATTGATGATAACTTGAAAGTAGAGACACTCTGAGAAGTTTGTTTTCCAAAGTCCCTTACACAGTACATCATTTGGAAAACTGAGTAGAATGTGACCATTGCTTCTGGCGAGATTGACAACTGAGTTGGGCTGTACTCAATGGTCCCCGAGTGTAGCATGCCATGAAGAAAAGCTATTGCTTGTTTTGTTTTCCAGCATTTTGGGAAAAAAGGCACATTTTTTGGACCATAAATAGAGTTTTGAAAGACTTTTTCTTCAAAGAACTGCAGCATATATGTATTAAATAGAAAATTTTAAAACATTTTGCTGATAATGTTAGTATTAAGATGCTAGTGCTATAATGTCAATATTGCTGGCAAATTGAAATGTTTTGTAAATTTGTATTTTCTTTTCTGGAAGACATACTTATGACCCTCTCTTTTACATATATAATGAATTGTGTGAATTTGCACATCTTGTCAGGACCTAGGCTTTCCATACGTTTGTGGTCTGAACAGTAATGGAGTCTGACAACATGTTATAAAGACTTTATTGAGACAGTGGAAAGATGAGCAACAACGTGCCCATATGGCAACTCACCCAATCCCCAATAGCAAACACGGGATCATAAGTGATGCCATGGCTCTGGTGGAGTGCCTGAGAGACTTGGTGTCAGGGTCACCTGGCCACAACAGCCAGTCATGCAAATGTCTCTGTTAAGAGTTGCTCTGCCACTTGGCTCCGCCAGTGGTGGTGGGACGTGAGAAAATCCTACCTTATGTGAATAATGTGGGTGACATCCTGCCTGCACTGCCAGTGTCAGCCGGGGACAGGGTGTTGGCTGGCTGGCTGTGCAGTTGATATTGGTCAAGGGCAGGGTGTCAACAGTCTGCGCTGACAATAGTGGTCAAGAGGCAGACTGTCAGGAGCTAGACTTTCTATACATTGAAAGAGTAACAAGATCTCAGTTCCTTGACTGTACTTAAGCTAACAATTAATGAGAAACAGTCTATAACAGAAGTTAGTATAGAAGTGCATCCAGATAAATTGTTCATTAGTAACAGCAGATTTTTGGGTTGCTTTTCCATACTTGTAAATTTTTTCTTGTTTTTTTTTTCTCTTAAGTTACAAGTGCAGCACCACTTTCATTCCTGCTGATACCTAGGCCAATTCCTGCTGAATCCTAGCATGTGCAGATGACTTCCAGGGATTGAAATTATAGTTTAGATCATTCTCTTCAATTGTCCATCTGGAAGAAAGTGGCATTTTTTAACCAACTGAAGGCATGAGGTTTCTTAGGCACTGTTATAAAAATGGGCCAAGTGAAAGATTCTTTCTTTAAAAAACCCTGACGTCTGGATGACAATAGATGTACTTGGGATAAAAATGCAAGGTTATAAAGAGACCCTCAAACTTAAGTAGTATTGTGTGGACTGAGGTTGCAGCTCAAGATGGAGGTGTATAACACAACTAAAAATACCAGCATGTTAATATATGTCTATCAAAAACCTGCTGCTTTTCTGTTCAGCCAGCACTAGAGAAAACTCAGAGCTTTCTGGTGGATCAGTGCTTCCCTGTCATGGCTCTCCCTAGACAGCATCATTTGAAGGGCAGCAAGCCAGTTGCCAGACCTCAGCAAATCTACCTGTCCCAGAGGTATTTTGATCTGCAATATTCCTCAACTGTTTCCTTACCCAATTTCAACTTCATTTTCCTTGCATTATCTGTTCTGTCAGATATGTAATATCTGACAGCAGCTGGAGAAAAACCTTTAGAGATAACAGATCAGACTGAGGGTGCAGTACATTGACAACCAGTCTTTTTCAAGGCTGGAGAGAAGAGGAGTCATAGAAAATATCCAGATAAAACAATAGAGCATGGGAGATTTTGTTGGAAAAAACAGCAAATCATAAGACCATGGTGAAATATCTTCTCTGTGAAATTAATTGTAACTCTTGAATCTTCCAGTTAAAAAGTTGCAACAGTTCTAGGTCAGTCACTGATTCATAGTCAACTGTATTGCTCCAATTTGATATGCATCTGTTTCTCCACACACTTGGTAATATAAGTGTAAAAAAACCCAAACCATGTTCTGTCATAGTTTCAGTGCAGAAATGTGAGTTTTAAATGTGCTTCCAATGATCCGAGGAACTTGTTACACCATACTTGCCATAAGTAGTCATGTTTAGTGAGTATACTTTGGAAAAATATGTGCTGTGTAGAGCAAACACTTTAAAAATCAATACTTCTATTTTTCTAGTCTTTAATCAACTCGCCAACACACACTAAATGTTACAGACCATTTCATGTTAGTGTAAGGTCATGCAATACATAATTGGCAAAGGTGCATGAAACTAATGACAGAAAGGACTGTTAGATAACTGGATTGTTAAAAAAACTGGTTTGGCCAGCTTGCTTTTGATTAAAATCCTGATGGTTTTTGAAATGCAGATGTGTTCTGTTATTAAATTAATAACTTTTCAAAGAAGCAGTAAAATAGCATACAGTATTATTAGATTTTATTATTTTTTAATCAAGAAAGAATTTCAGAGAATTTAGTACAGCCCAGGCAACTGGAATGACTAATCTTGTTTCTTGTGTTCTTAATGGGAACAAACCAACTGTTTTTCTCAGCCTCCTGGGGTTTTATCTTCACATGGGTATTTCAGGTTGATAAGCTATACAACAAATATACTACATAGTAGCTACACTATTGTAGACTGCGTCCATTTATTTGAACTCTGGAAGTCTAAAAGTTTATTGTCTGAGTCTCGTCAGTAAACTTAGTCTCTTCATGAATTCAAAAGCAGAAAACAGGCATCTCCATAAGACACTTCATCTGACTGCTTTTATAGACCTATCTTAGGATGAAATGGCGAGAGATCACAGAATCACAGAATTCTAGGGGTTGGAAGGGACCTCGAAGGATCATCTAGTCCAACCCCCCTGCCAGAGCAGGGCCACCTACAGTACATCACACAGGAACGCATCCAGGCGGGTTTTGAATGTCTCCAGTGAAGGAGACTCCACAACCTCTCTGGGCAGCCTGTTCCAGTGCTCCGTCTCTCGCACAGTGAAAAAGTTTCTCCTGATATTCACATGGAACCTCCTATGCTCCAGTTTGCATCCATTGCCCCTTGTCCTATCATTGGTCATTACTGTAAAAAGCTTGGCTCCATCGTCCTGACCTTCACCCTTTACATATTTGTAAACATGTTTATAAAAACACCTTAAATCCCCAGAAAACTTTAGTGATGATCTGTGGCAGGTGTGTGGCACAAAAACACTTTTCATATTTGTTATGGGAGGCCTGCACCAGGCTAGTTTGGAGTAGATAATGTACTGTCCTTGAACCCACCACATAGTAGCTTCCCTGACTCCAAGTTAAGAAGTTAAGTCACTGCCAAACCCTGGTTAAACTAATGTTAAGTTAGTTGAAAGCTAAGTTGAAAGCTAGTTGAAATTAAGTTGAAAGCTAGTTAAGGTAAGCAACTTGCCATTACCCCTGCAGAATACTTGCAAGATAAAGACATGCACAATTTTAGGAGGTATCAATAACTTGAAAAATAGCAATCTAACAGTGATTATTTATAAGACCACATTTATTTGTTCTAAAATTGAAAGTGCAAAAAAAAAAAAAGCTTTTTGTATTCATTCCACCCTCACCAGATTGAAAAGGATCAGGTCTTAACTTGGATGTGAGAAATGTTTCCAGTTCTGTTTCAGAAGGTATTATTAAAACTTGATGGGAGCTAATAGCAAGCACAGGCAGCAGTATTAATAACCCTGGAGACCTAGCATAATCAAGTCGTAATAGCTGCTTCCAGAGGGATATTTTGTCTTGTCTGCAGGGTTCAATTTTCTGTCATAGACAGGAGCAGAGAGGAGGCATCATGAGCAATAGAGAGCGATCAGCCTCCCAGGCATGACAGTTGTGTCTGCTCCTACCTACAAGTGTTGCTCCTTCTCCCATTTCTGGTGACACGTGTCAGATGACTTGGTGACAAGTACTAGGTCTGCAGTAACAAGGATTCACGGGTTTGTTTTTTTAACATCTCAGTTTGTTCTAATGCAGGTATGTGTGCTCGGTGTGACTCTGGCGTGGAACTGAGGGAAGATAATAATGCAAGGGCTGCATTCACATTGCAGATAGCAATGTTAATGGATTTTGTAATCTTGACCAGTAGCCTGAAAACACAAACTGGTAAAAAGAAAACCTTTTCAAGTGCAAGACTTTTTTTTTGTGTGTAAGTACAAAAGCAGTCAGACATTTGTAACTTCCTAGGTTGCCCCGAGGGTTTGGACCATCTATTGAGAAATCTGTCACTTTGCAAGTGCGTAAGAGTAGGAACAAGAAATTGCTCTATCAGGCTGGATCCAAGAGACTTCATATCACTTAGAAACATGAATATTCTTGGTACTTCCTGATGCTTATGTTCATATTTACATGAGGACTTTCTATCTCCTGTACAGGAGAGAGTCCCCAGTCTTGAAGTCTGGATCAGATGTGACTTATTATTACTTTCACATTGTGAACCTACATATCTCAGAGTACTGGGGAAAACTCAGCCTTAGTGGTACCTGTGAGAGTATACACCATGCCTCATTCTCTGTGTGAGGATTACCTGCATTCCTGTTTCTTCCATTTTCAGAGCCCCTAGGAATTGCTTTAATTCTGAAGGAAAAGAGTAAGAAAATAGAGAATGACATGACAACATATGAAGAACTCATTAGTGGCACAAACTTTTAATTGAGTGCTTTGAGTGATTTGGTCATTGAAACATATGGCTTATAAGAGAATACAAGCATGGCTAATTTCATGATATAAAGAAACTGAAACACAAGCCTAAGGGGAATTCTGGGTTGTGAAACAGGCCTTAATGAGGAGATGATGTTGGAGGGAATGCTGTCCAGGGCCATGCCTGCGTGCACAGTGTGTGAATTGCCTTGTGTGTTATGTAAAGAGTTTGTCCATGCAGCTGAAAACAATTAGCCATAATTTTGCACAAGTTAGGACCAATCTTAAGTTTTCTTGAGAGCTCCTTCTGTACTAGACGGGAGTGGGTTTATTTGGAAGAGAGTGTAGACTGGCCTGAGGAATTCCAAGCTGAGTTAGGATAAATTGCAGAAACTGTACTAGAGGACAAAGCTGTGAGCTTGGAATGTAGAGAAGGGCACCTTGAGGTAAGGTGAGACATTTCTCCGGGTGGCTTGTTGTAATGCCACTTGCAAAACTATAATCTTGAACTTGAATTTCAGGAATAAAATAATTTGATTTATCTAGTTTCTAAACGTACTTTAAGGGTTTTCCCTGCTGCCCCCTTTTTTTTTTTTTAAGGAATTGCTCTTTCAGAATGTCCATTTCCAGAGGTAGGAGGTAAGCAGCTTCATGCACATGGTATGTTAACCTCTTTCTAAGAATAATTCTCCTGAGAGAGGGGAGGTTGTCCCTTAAAAGGGACAGGAAGAGAGAATATTAATGTAGCAGAGTAGTACCTTATATAGATTAGTCCCAGGTTAACAGTGTTGAGAACTCACCTGCTGGCTATTACAGTCTGCTGCAATACCTGACAGGTTGGGAGCTGAACTCATGCTTCCTAAACCCTTTCTCCGTTGAGAAAAGGAGACAATCCATGTTAAAAATCAGTCTAATAATAGTATTGTCAGTTTCTCTCAGGTGTGAGACACCTTCAGGTGTATCAAAGAAGTCTGGGTAAACTAAGGGCATAAAGAAAAGCTGTAAAACTGGTAAGACATTCTCCTTTCAACAGCAGACTATAAAACTTATAAGAATGGAATTACACAAATGTGAATGTAGGGCACAGGCACTCTGATAGATAGTTAGACAAATATTCATAAATGAAGGAGATATATACAGAAAAGCAAATGAAAACCAGTGATCTAATATTTCAATCTCTGGTCAAGTTTCTGTGTTGTCCTTTATGTATGCATTTGAGCCAACATCTAGGAGTACATCTGCCAAGTGGAATTTCTTCATTACCAGCTTCTATTTTTCACTTTCTGGCTTGAAACACATCTGAGGATATTACTTTACTCCTCAGATCTAACTTAAAGTTGAGAAGTTTTATTTTCAACAGGCTTCTAAGGTTCAGTGCTACATGTTGGAAGACTTTTTTTTTAGCTAACAAAACTAACATTTGCATCTTCAATTGACATGCAAAGCACTGGAAAAATCATGCATTTCAACTGATTATGGAGCACCGAATGGTCTGATATCTGAAACGTATTTTTTTTCCTCTAGCAAAGATAGAATCTATCAGTGTCAATGATCAAACTAAAAAAAAAAAAAAGAGTCACATTTTGTGGCAATGTGGTTTTTTTAGCTTTTTAGGATGCTGACGAGCAGGATAGTGTGGTGGGAAATCAGTGTGGCTTGGAATAAGATTTCTCCCCTTCAAGATGTTATGTCACTTTGCTCAGCAGTCTCCCACCACCTGTTTTGGTTTTTTTCTTTTCTTATTTTTTCGCCTCTAACAAACCACAGATATGAAGTACCTCTCATCAATATTAATTGTTGATGCTTTTGTAACTTTCTAGCTATCAAATGCTTCATTATCAGCTCAGTAGCATTGTGAAACAGCAGGATGCCAGTCATTACTGTGTAGTGTAGAGGGGGAGCTGCTGTTAGAGTGAAATTTCATATAATCCTATTAACATGGAGGCTGCTTTGCTGTGTACAAGTGAGAGTCTCTGATAGTGATATCCAGTGCTTTTACTAGAAATGTATGTTTTCCTTTCTGTCAGTGTTTAAGAGGCATTTGGACACTGCCCTTAGTAACATGCTTTAACTTTTGGTCAACCCTTAATTGGTCAGGTAGTTGAACTAGATCATCATTGTAGGTCCTATTGTAGTCCTAGTCTATTCATATAGTTGAGCAACCCATTAAATAGAGTAGCACCATTGTTGGTAACAGAATACAAGCTTTGTATCGACTCTGGAAAGCCGCTGAACTATGACGTATCAAGTTTATTTTGTCTGGACTCTATGCTCTATCTAGAGTTTTATTTTAGCTTGTTTAGCTAAAACAATAGTTTTAAAACCAGGTAACTATTATGTAACTTGTTTAGCTTTATCTAGCATTATGCACTTGTGTAGTGATATATTAATTTTGATGTCCTACAAATAACAGGTAGCAATACGAAGCAGTTCTGTGTACAGTGAAGTGTCTATGACCTTAGAATAATATTGTACTGAATTGGAATATAAGTGAAGGATAGTAGCAGAGGCCTTGAAGGTACAAGAACAGGAAGATACCAGAGGCTTTAGGGCTATAAACAAATCACCAGTGGACAATTACTGGCCATTAAAGTAATGTCAGTAAAACCATTTTTACGGATAACAGAATAAAACTCAAATACCCAGCATATGTAAATACAGTGGAAAAAAAATCTTCAATTATGGACTATGAAAAAAAGAGCAAGATATAGTACATGTTAACATAAAAAAGTAACAGTCAAACAGACTTTGAAGTGAGGAGTAAAGAAACCCCACCATCAACATCAGTATCCTCCCCTGCTGATTCTCCTCTTACTCATGAGGACTGGTACAGTAAAAGGGTCAATATAACAGCAGAGGTAATAGGACTCTATATACATGTGTGTGTGACAAATTTGACTGTATAATTTTGAGACGGTGGAATTTTATTTTGTGTTCTTATTGCTTTTTCTAGAATGGTTACATCTGAACTACCAATAATTTTTTATTAAAATGTTAAGATTATAATTAGACTATCTATATATTTTCACATAAAAAGTGTGTTTCCATAGCCCACATAAATGGTACATGGTGTAGTGTAATAGGGGCCAGGTTAGAATAATTTCTAACTACATCCAGAAAGATGGTCCTTCATATCATTGCTCCTGAGTATTACTGAGGTTAGAGATGAGGAGGCAGAATGATTTGTGAAGTTGGAATCATAAGGACAGGCTGGGTAAGAGGGACAGGAAGATGTCACAGGGCTCTGGAGTTAAAAGTAAGAAGAGTGTTTTAAAATATGTAGTCAAATAGGGTAAACATTATAGCAAGAAATGAAGTTCCATCTATTGTTATATATTCCATGATATTTTATGATCTATTCTGTTATAATATTATCTATGCCTATTATCTGTCTCCAGTTAGTGTTATCTGTTACTAGACTGAGGTGGACAAATTGCCGGTTTTATTGGTGAGAAAGCAGAAATGCTCAATGATATTTCTGATCTATAGTTGGAAAAGACTGGCTTGATATATTTAGATCATAATGATAAAAGACATCCTATTCCAAGAATAGCTCAGAAATATGTGAAAGGACCTCTGATAAAATTAAACATTTTATCATCTGGCCAAGGTAATTTGCATACAGAAGTTTTAAAAGAGCAGATTGAATGGTTCTTCTAATAAGTCTGGAAGGTGTTATGAAATTCAAGAGATCTAGAAGAAAACTAGAATGCCAATATTTAAAAAAGGTTGAACAAGAGGACCTAGGATTTTGTCCCCTGTTGCTGATCAGGGGCAAAATGAGGTCCTACCTGATGCAAGATGTTAAAGTACTTAATGACGTTAATGCAGATCAACATGTATCAAGTTGACAAAAGACTTTCTCAAACTACCAGTTTGAAGCAATAAGTTTAGATAAGAGTGAAATCACAATGTTAATATATTTTTGTAAAAGATTTAATTTTACACAAGTTTAATTAATGGAGTAGTTGAAGCCTGATCCCAGCAGGCTGATTTAGCACTCCAGAAGTAAATATATGCAGTCTCAGTACATCAGTAACATGATTCAAGCAACTCAGGCAGCACCTGAAGCTCCAGGGGCCTTTTGACAGAAAAGTAGGCCAGCCAGGAGGTGGGCAAGTGATGTGAAAGAGATGTATAACTGTAGACAAAGGAATTCTGTCTCTGTGTTAGTAAACTAAGTAGTATAGCCATGGGCACTGAGTTGTAATCGTCCATACTATTAAAATGACACTAGGGACATCTTAGAGCCTACAGTATAGCTGCACACATTCCCCAACAGTGGAAATACACCATATTGATTGTTATTTCTAAGAACAATCATAATGAGTATACCTTTTGGCACCTGTAACATTGAAAGATTTACTTCATATAGAATTTTGTGTTGCAAAGATCTCAAAAGAAGCTTCATTGTTAAAGCTACTCAGATTCATACTGTTCAATGGTCCCAGGGCTGGACGTCATCATTTAGCTCTGTTTCCCAGACATTGCTACCAGGCTACAGAAAAGAGAGCATGCCAGCTTAAGGTTATTAAGCAGTATTCCATGTATACATTACCTTACATAGCAAAACAACTGGAGAATTGCCCCTTCTTACATTTATCTGAAAGTTCATATTCCGACAGTGGTTGTCTTTTACCATGCTAAAAGTCAAGCATGTTTTTTTGTAACCTTCTTCCTGAGCTGCTTGCCACTCCTCATTAAGTTAAGTAATCATAGTCAGTCAGCATGGCATGACAGATCCCTTGTGTTGAAATCATAGAATCACAGAATAGCTTGGGTTGGAAGGGACCTTAAAGATTATCTAGTCCAATTCTCCTGCCACGGGTAGGGACATCCCCCACTAGACCAGGTTGTTCAGGGCCCCATCTACCCTGACCTTGAACGTCTCCAGGGATTGGGAATCCACCACCTCTCTGGACAACCTGGGCCAGTGTTTCATCACCCTCATGGTGAAAAAGTTCTTCCTTATGTCTAACCTAAATCTACCCTCCTTCAGTTTAAAACCATTACCCCTCGTCCTGTTACAACAGGCTCTGCTAAAAAGCCTGTCCCCATCCTTCTTATAGGCCCCCTTCAGGTATTGAAAGGAGGCAACGAGGTCTTCTCAGAGCCTTCTCTTCTCCAGGCTGAACAGCCCCAACTCTCTCAGCCTTTCCTTGTAGGACAGGTGTCCCAGGCCTCTGATCATTTTTGTGGCTTGTTCCAACAGGTCCATGTCCTTCCTGTGCTGAGGGCTCCAGACCTGGATGGATCCTGCTCTGCGTCACACTCCTGTTACGATTCAGAAATGCTTCTCTAGCATTTCTCTGTCCAAGCTGCATCTCATGAGGAGCTTTTCTCGTATGAGTTGCTATTTCTGCATCGAATGAGATGGTAGGATGCGGTGTAGCTGACCATGTGCTTATGCCCTGTTGATACGAGATAATAAGGACTCAGCACAAGGACTCAGCTGGAAAAAACAAGCCATTTTAAGGAAGAGTTAACAGTCAGAACTGATTTCCAGGGCAATATATTACATTTGCATCTTGTTTTTTTATCTGACTTAGCATGCATTACGAAGTTTTATGAGTCAATGCAAGGGGTGCACAAGCCCTTTGAAGAGAATCCACCTTACCATACAGTATCATGTTTAATAGAAATTGATTATCTCATTCTGGAGCAAGACCCACATGTCTTAATTCATGTAGGAAGTTTCTCAACTAGATAATGGCCTAAGCCTATGTAATTGGCTGATGGGTGTAAAATGGTATGTTTAAGGCAATTCCTTCTTTTCCAGCATCATTAATTATTGAAGATAGGCTTTGCTATTGTGTGTGGGTGAAGAGATCAGAATAATTATTTACTGTGTCTTCTGGTAAATTGTGTGCTCAAATCCAATTCTGTCTGGTTGTCAGGCTGAACATTCAAGAAACAATGTCCTCTAATACACTATTGCATGCAAGTTATTCAGCATCAGTCAAAGTACAAACTGAGATATAGCTGACAAGGCATCCAGGAGTGCCTTTTTGGAGCCTCCTTTGATCAGTTTGACTTCCTGGAAATCACAGTCTGATATCCAGACTAATGTCTGATATAGATGGGAAGGTGCTTGGTATTTGTTACTACAGCAGAGAAAGTTAGCATCTGCCATGAATAAATCCAGAGCATTTGTTTTGTTGCTGCTGCTGCTTTTGTCTCCTGTTGGCATTATCAGGGATGGTCAATTATAGTGTTAACAGTTTCAGTGTTACTTCTGTCATCTACCAACTGTTGCATGGCAGCAGCTTGTTGCTGAAAAGAAAGTTGCAGAGTCTCCTTCATGATCAGATTGACAGTGGGAAGAGTGTCACCTCTCATTATCTTCCTGTGCTCTTCTCTTATCATGCTAACAGATCAGTGGCATCATGCAATGATATGAGCTACATCTTATACCAGAAGCTGCTATGTGGTGCACTAATTTGCTCTCAAGGGAAACTGTTCAAGATATATAATCCCTGTGGCATGTTCATGGTCACTGTGTTCCAGTGCATAGTCATCATGATTTAGATGTCAGATATAGTCCTTCTTTCAAGGTGCATGATGTTGCATTCGGCTGTATAAAATGCACTTGCCAAGCACTTTTGATTGCACTGTGGTGCTGAATTGTCCATGTCATTATTTACTTTTATAGCAATTTTTGTGCCACCTGCTAATTTTTCTAGCAATGATTTTGTATTACACTCAGATCATTGATTAAGATATTACAGGACTGATCAAACAAGAGGTACCTGTGAGATGTTCAGTAAGGGCAAAACCCATTCAGTAACAGAATAAACAGAAATTCATATTTATGTGTATTTTGAGATCTGTTGGACCAGTTTTAGATCTTTTAAGTATTGACCAAACTCACTTTATAATATTAGAGTCATAGAAACATAGAATCATAGAATGGTTTGGGTTGGAAGGGACCTTAAAGATCATCTAGTTCCAACCCTCCTGCCACAGGCGGGGACACCTCTCACTAGAGCAGGTTGTTCAAAGCCCAATCAAGCTTGGCCTTGAACACTGCCAGGGAGGGGGCAGCCACAACTTCTCTGGGCAACCTGTGCCAGTCTCTCACTACCCACATAGTAAAGAATTTCTTCCTAATATCCAATCTAAAACTACCCTCTTGCAGTTTGAAACTGTTCCCTCTTGTTCTGTCGCTCAATGCCCTTGTAAAAAGTCCCTCTCCAGCTTTCCTGTAGGCTCCCTTCAGGTACTGGAAGGCTGCTCTAAGGTCTCCCCAGAGCCTTCTCTTCTCCAGGCTGAACGATCCCAACTGTCTCAGACTGTCTTGATAGGAGAGGTGCTCCAGTCCTCTGATTATCTTTGTGGTCCTCTTCTGGACTCACTCCAAGAGCTCCATGTCCTTGTGTTGGGCACACCAGAACTGTACACAGTGCTCCAGGTGGGGTCTCACAAGAGCAGAATAGAGGGGGAGAATTACCTCCCTCCTTTGTTCTATTTTGGTGCTGATATGTAGATCAAACAGCTGAAGTAAAGAAGCATCTTTTAGGACAGAAAAAACTAATTTAAAATTGCCTCTATATGAAATTATTTTAATGTCGTTTAATGCCATACATTTCATAAATTTCTATATACTGTGCAAAGTCTTTTCCTAGTATGGTTTGGTTGCTTATATAAAACAAACTTGCAATCATATAAAAAGATAGATTTGAATCATTATCTTTTCCATGTAAATATGTGGGTTTTAATCTTTATTACAATAAAGATCAATCCTTCTTGACCTAAGGATCAATGGTACAATAAACCCGAGTTTTCCATCGTTTTTAATCCTGCTGCTTGATTGACCCTGCCTTTCTTCCACTTCTCTAGTGATCTTTTTCTGTGCTTTTTGCTCTTTCCCCTCATTTTCTTCTATTTTAACTTAATTATCTTTTGTTAATATGATCTATGCCATACCAGTATTCTGAAATGCCTGAAATAGTTTCTGTTTTCTATAGACTTTTCTCTTTGTGCTGTGCTTATTTTTCTTTTTCTAGGTTGGAATCTGTTGAAATTTACAGTGGCACTTTTTTTTTTTTTTAATCTGATCCTTTCTAGAATTACTTTTAGCAAGATCTAGAACAAATATTACACCTAAGAAATTATTCTGTATTTACATTTTATTTGTATGGGAAATGTATGTTGATTTTTCTCTAGGCATGAGATTACCATCCAGTTTTCTGTATGTCTGTACAGAGTAATCGGGAGGAAATAGCAATGAACTCCCTGTATGGTGTGCATGTAAGTTATTAGATTTCTTTGTATTTAACCAGTCTGATGATTCTTTTACCACATAGCAAAGTAATATTGCCTTTACCATTGCACACCGAAGATACCTTCTGTACTTCCTTGGGACCAATTTTATTTTCTGTACATCTGTGGTTATTTTAAAAATGTGTTGCAACACAGTCTTCTACATTCAGTTAATGGGTTTAGAATAAGTCACCATCATTTTTATGGCCCTCATAGTCAGGGTCAATTCCTATGAATGTCACATATGCAAAGCTATTCTTTTTTTTTCTACTCAGTCTGAATGCCAAACACTTCAGTTACATCTGGAGAGTTTACAAGCACTCCTTCTTCCTGTGTTCTGCAAACAGATAGCATACTTCTTAACATCTGTCTTCTACCATGCTGGCTCATTCAGTTGAAAGCATAAAGTTGCATTATGATATGGAAAACCTTTTCATATAATTTTATCAGAAGCTGCTTCAAGTATCAAAATATACAACAGGTTGGAAAATGCAAGGTGTAAGGGGAAAAGAACTATAAAGACCAAAAAAATATTTTTACCCTGTTTTTATTACTTCATGCCAAGCTACCCCAAGTCTAAAATTCTAATAAGTAAGTGAATAGCTTATTTTACCCATTTTATTCCCTTTGATCACTTGGTATTAGAAAAATGCTGCTACATACTTGGCTTTTTTCCCCCTGTGTCCTAGATTAAAGATCGTTTTTGTTATCTGAAACATATTAAATACATACATTCTGTGTGAAACTGAAATGACTGTTCAAGAAATAATGTTCACTTAAGCATCTGGTTCTGTGTAATTAGTGTCATTAAGCATTCCAAATTAGTATACTACTCTAGTGAAACTCTATTAAAAATATTATTATGAGTAATCCTCTTGTTAAAGCTTTCAGTGTGAAAAAACTTTGGGGGGAGAAAGAAGTAGAATCTGATTTATTTTCCAATTCATGGTTTGGAAACTAATTGCATTGCATTATCAAGTTATTTCAGCTTTGAAACTGTTTTACACAAGAAATAAAGGCAGCAGGAGGAGAGATAAGGTTTTAGCAACAAACAATTGTCAAAAGCTGTCTGCTCATGTTGGAAATAACAACTTTGTTTTGAAGTTTGTGATCAATACTATGTCATATATCTTGTAGTGGGTCCTACAACAAGCCTCTCTTCCACTGACATTTCTTAATTATATCAAATCAGGAAAGAAGGTGGACTAACAGGCAAATTTGAAGTCACTGAGTTCTTTTTCTTGAAAGTTTTATTCTAGATAAATGAAAGCTATTAGTTTGTTGCAGGAATAATAATGTGTTAGAGACAGAAGAATTTGTAGCAATCTGTCAGTAATCCTTTGCTTCTGAATCAATAAAAACATGTCACTAGAACCTGTGTAACTGCTACAGGAAAGGGCACAGTCATAGGAAGAGAGATCTAGTCTGATATTTCTGGCACTACATCTTGAACTAACCATATCTGTGTGGACATATGATTAAGCTCGTGATTTCCATGTTTCACCATAGCATGCCAGGACATACCCCAGATCTGTGCCCGTGCACATGGTAGTAATTTCGGTAGCCCTTAGATCTCCATTTTGATGTCATGACACATCCAAAATAATTGGAAGGTATGCCAGTCACTACTGTCACCACAGCAAAGCCTAAGCAAGGCTAGTGCAGCTATTTGCTACCTCAGATACATTTTTCAGTTTTAAGATCATGTTGCTTTTACATAGAGGTTTTTATATTGATATATAATGAACATTTTTTTTTTTACCTTGACTTTACCTTGACAGGAGATTCCCTGAATGTGAGGAATTCTTGCTGGTCTGATACTTTGCTATCCATGGAACAGAAGAAGGAACCTGTGCACATTGGCCAGCACCTGGAGTTTGGCTGAATGCTGATTTAGTGAATATGAATGATGAGCTACTGTTAGCCATTCACCACCTTCTCTTGAAGACCTGTAGAGAAATCTTTTGAGATGGAGCAGAAGCCTAAACTGATGAACAAATAGTGTCATTTATGCCCTGGCATATGCTTTACAATGGATCTACCATTTCTCACTGGATAAAAAATGTTGCAGTCCTCTAGACAGCTGCAAACAGAACTGGCAGTTAATAAAGCAACTCTGGCACGTTTGCTGTAGGAGACTCCAAAGCTGTGACTGATTTGATGCACCTCATCTGGATAAAGGATGTTCCTTTTATAATAGCTGAATTCCAGATATTGCATTATCCAGTTGAGCTAGAGCAGTTGATAGCATCTGTTTGCCAGTTAATTGTCTACTGAGGAGTTTTCCAGAATATGCAAACAGATGATGACATTTTTTCCCCGATTTCTACCTGGCTGTTTTCCTGCCTGCAAACTGAATCTCTGCTGTTTTCTTCTTTGCTCTCCTTTGCATGAACACTCTCACTGGGTGCCTTGATACACCACTGGGCGATTGTCTATGGTCTTGAAAGCAAACAAAGGTAAATAACAAGCATTTGCAGAAAACATTTCACCACTGGGTTGCAGCAAGCCATCTCATACACACAGTACAGCTGCTCTCCCTGATTGCTGTGCCAGGGACAGTGCAATACACTGATCCAAATTGTCCCCAGATATAATGGGGAATATTAACAGTTTACAGTGCTTAGGCAGGCAGATACAAAAATAAAACATTCATGGTAGGGAAAGACATCTGTCCCTTTTTTCTAGCAGCAGTTCCTCCCAGTAGACCCAGGTGCTCAATTAAGTACCGAAAGTAAGTTTTCTTTGGTGTCTTCTGAGCTTCGTTGGAGTGGGGAGAAATTAAAAGAAAGGTGGATGTCACAAGGTTTGGCCAATAACTGGGTAACAGATGCTCTCTGTTATCCCACCACCACCCTCCCAGGGAAGATAATAGGGGAGTAAGGGAGAGAGACTTTGAGGTTGGGAAAAAACTAGAACAGTTTTACTGAAACAGAAAATAATTATTACAATAATAAAATAGTGAATTATATACAAAGATGTACATGTATTCAGATATATAAATGAACATGCAAATATGGAGCCCACACTTCCTCAATGGTAATTATGTCCAGACTGGGAAAGTCCCAGACTGGACTCGGCAGCGGATGGGGGCACCTGGGCCCAGTGTCCCTGGCGACAGCCCACAGAAACCTTGGAGCAGCTGCACCGGTCCCACTGGAGGAGGCAGGGGAAGGTGACCTGTCCCTGTGCACGGTGTTCTTCTCCAGGGAGCAAACAGGCTGCAGGAACACCAGCAGCACAGGGAGGGGTGGCAAGAGGCGACCCCAGCCCTGCCAGCACAGCCCCAGGAGCCAGGGCAGGGCTCTGAGCAGCCATTTTATACCGAGCGCCATGGGCAGGAGCGCTGTGATTGGCCCGTTGGGGTCACCTGACCCGCCCTCCCCTCCCCACAGCCCCAGCTGCCCCCCCACTGTCACTGCCCCAGCACGGGCGGCAGCAGCCGGGGGGGCCCGGGCGGGCTCGGGGCAGGACGGGAATTTGTTATCGTGGTGCTCTCAGATCAGGAGAGTGGATTTTTTTGATAGAAGAGAACCAAATATGAAAAATGCCTTTCAGGTAATCCAATAGCCAAGGACATCCTCAAAGGGAACGGTTTCAGCAGCCAGGCTGTGGTGGGTTTGAACCACGAAAGGTGAAGTGAGTAATGCTGTGTGTGAAGGAAAAACACTTCTCACTGTGAAAATACTGGGCTGGGTTTAAAGTCCTTCTTGAGAACTTAATGCATCTGTGGAAGGAAACTCAGCTGACTCTGGAAGGGCTGTTACCAAAAGATCACTGCAATTCCCTCCGAATCACAGGGCATTGCGCATGGTGCGGCCGTTCCGTGTCTCACATTTCCATCTGCTGTTTGTTTCATTTGGCCTGTTGTGTTTGTGCTAGGAGATTAGCAGGTTAGCTAAAATGTTAATGTGAGCTCTAGCAGAGCTCAGAGAAAGAAGTGGAAGTGGGGCATGTGAGTGTTAGAAGCCTATTATCTAAAATTTACAAATGCTGAAGGAAGCATCCATTGCCTGTAGCTTTCAAAGTGCTCTGAGTACTCTAGGAATACACAGACATCCATAATCCCCAGAAAGGGTACTAGGCAGCAAGCCATTTCATTTGCCATTGCCATCTACCTGCCAAACTCCCCTTCCCTGCCTATTCAGAGAAAACATATTGTGCGGAAGCATTCTGCTGACATACAGCAGTAATAGCCCTACACATCCTTCTGTGATTGTGTTTTGTCCTTTTCTAACTGATTTTTGTATATCTGAGGAAAAAGAGAAGCACTAAAATGAACTAACCCCAAAATATCATTTGTAGATGACAACTGTATTGAGCTCTGTGACAAGTGGAGAATGGACTTGAACTATTGACAGAACCACAGAAAAGAATAATGTGCTACACCATCAGCAAAAATGATTCATGCATATGCTGCCTTCTTTTTTTTAGTAGCTCCTGTAAGGTAGGTTTTTTTCCTGATTTCTAACCTGCAAAATTGCCTTTTTTACACCTATGTGGTTCATTCAAGGAACAATGACCACTGACATCTTAGCTGTGATTTATCAAAGCATGGAAGGTACTTCGATGCTGTAAACAATGCAAACTAATTGATGTAAAATTTGAGAATAAAATAGTAGTCAGGGACTTCAGAGAATGCATTTTATGAGAAGGTAGAATCACAGTGCTGCTTTGATTTAGGTCCCTTGCTTCTCCAAAAATGCGTTTGATTTTTAGGACTGTGGTCATATGACATTCTAGTTTGTCTTTCTTTAGCTGATGTTCTACTTTTCTTGCTGCAAATTTTCAAAGAGAAGAATGTAATGCCCCCTTGTTCAGTGTACTTTTAACCGAAACAGCAGCTTCTTCTTTTTCCTTGGTTATTTCCATTCCTTTCTTGCAAAACGTCTGGAAAGAAGTAACAGACAATACCTTATTTTGAAAATATTTTCTGGGGAAATGGATGCACTATTGGGAACTTTTCAGAGTACAAGTTGTACATTAAATTTATAGAGGCAAGTATTGTTTCTTTAGAATCAAATGGAAACACTGGAGGTAGCTCCTTTTCTTTGCTATGAACTTGACAATTATCTCCCCTATCTCCTCCTCTGTTGTGTATCTACCCATATTAAGTCTTTCTTTTGTCACAGATCATGTTTTCTTGTTCCCTGAATTTTGTTTTCTATAGCAGAGTATTTCAGCTGAGGTCTTGCAAAGGAGAGGGTGTAAAGTATATGTCACACATCTGCAGGCTATGGTTGTTTGCTTGACCTTGACTGGGATTTGTTTTTTCCAGATCAGCTGCTATTTGATTCGTGGACAGTGACTCCTGAAATCTGCTGACAGGTTCCCACAAGGTCTGTGGTTCCCTGGGAGGACTGGCTCTTCTGTGGCTCTTTACTCTGACGTGGCTTCTGAGTATTTTCACAGGCATCAGTGGTGCAAGTGATAAAGAGGTTTGACATTGTAAGTGATTGGTGAATTAAGATTCAGGCCTGAGCACAGCTGAGATGCTTTCAGGCAGTTTCACCACCTCACTTCTCAACCTGAGGAGTCCACCATCAACTATGATTCAGGTTCAAAACCAGCCATATATGCAAGGTCAACAGCTCCACTTAAATTCTCCCACAGTAGCACAAAGGGTGATTTTCATGGCAGGAGTGATTTCTCCACCTAATAATAGCAGAAATCAATTTAAATATAAAAGACTATTTGTGTTCTTAGCTCTATTTTTTTTTCCTTTTCTCTTTCTCACAGAAATATCTTTTAGCTTTTATATGAAAGTAAAAAAGCTACACAGTATTTCCATCCATCTAGATTTATAATTTAATAATTTCCTGTCTCTATTTCCTAAACACTTGTAATTGTCTCAGAAGCTGGTCAAGAAGACAGATCTAGTGTCCCAGGCTTTCCAGCAACTTTTCTGTCCTGTCCAGATAGCTGGCAACGTAGTTCTTTTGTTCCTTTTATGCCACTGGAAATCCCACACCGACTGAGCAGTCAATTTTCTGCTTTTTCAGTACATTTAGATCTTTATATTAGAGGGTTTGCTTGTTGGAAATTACTGCAACCTCAGAAATTTTTCAGTAATTCTGTGCTGTCTTTATCAAAATGAGGCTGATCCAAACTACACATTTATCAGCAATTTTTGCCCTCTTACACTTAAATATAGAAGTGGAATGTGAAGCCATTGCTAAATAGTTTACCTGGAATAGACTGGGAAAAGCTGATTGTATTTGGGATATAGAGTTGGTGTTTCAGAACAGGTTTCTGCTGAGAGCTGGGGAGGTAGAAACCAGAGAAACAACAGCATGATTATAGAACAACTTCAGATGAGTGAGTTTTTAATTTTATCACTGTTGTGTTGTTCAAATATATTGCAAACTTGAGCAAATGTACTTCCAAAATTTGAAACAGGAGACAAAGGTCAATCTAAACCCATATTTTATTTCGATGACTTGGAGTTTAAATAACAGTGAACAGAAAATGCAACAATAAAACTACCAGCTTTCCAAGACAACAAGTAATGATCTTTTAGTTTTTAAACACTAAAATCCAGCAGTTAAGTCCCACTCAATATTATTGAAACATTGTCAAAATTAAGCGCAGTTAATGATGTGAATCTAAATATCTAAACCATCTAAGAAGAATTAACCTACAGTGGTTTTAGCACACCCAAACTTGCACCATCTTTTTTCCCTGTATCTCTCAAGTTGTTAGCTATTTTGTATGGTAGCCTGGATTCCCTAATTGAAGGAAATATGCATCAGGATATTGTTGTCATATTCTTATTCTCTTCAGAATGTTGTTCCCCTTGTTTCACAGACAATATGCAGAACAAAGCAATCAGTTATTCAGAGGGCATTATGGATATTTCAGTTGATTCTGTTTCTTAGAAGTTTGTATTTAAATTTTCTATGTAGTTCTTGGCTGTTAGGTACTACTTAGTAAATCAAAGAAGCAAGTTTTAGGTCACATCACGCATTCCCCAGAATTCTGTTACTTGAGAGTGACAGTGCAATGTCATGGTTAGTCTGGAGGTGAGATGGACATATTTTGATTTAATATAGCGAGATGCCTTACTAATCAATTGAAGGGAAAATAGAAACTAAGACTATGACTAAGACTGTCCATGGTTTAGACACTTCAACCTTGCTGTAGTAACTTTTGGCCAGAAAACTGATGGGACTCTTGGCAAATGATATATGATTTTGGAATTGCACATGGGCATAACTAAAATAATGTGATTTGTATATGACTAGACAATAGATTGTTTCATAAAGTAAACTTTGCATTCTAAAAGGAAGCAGCCGAGGTGGTGTGGTCCCTCATTCCCTCCTGCTTAAGCCATAACCACCAGTAAAGGTTGTGATGGCTGCATCCAGCTTATGCTAGGCTTTGGGGGACGGGTGGC
This sequence comes from Aegotheles bennettii, assembly GCA_013398125.1. NCBI lineage: Eukaryota > Metazoa > Chordata > Aves > Caprimulgiformes > Aegothelidae > Aegotheles > Aegotheles bennettii. The sequence goes on from VZRW01001430.1 coordinate 104,351, forward strand.
AACATGGTAGCTGAGGTCTGTCTGGAACAGCGAACCAGACATCTTTCTGGTATGCAAATGCCAGTATAAGTCAATCATCATACTCTATAAATAGTGGACAGCCCAGGTCCCACTGAGCTCTCATGAAACAGCAGCAGGCTGCAAGCCAGAATCTCTCCTTGAGTGAAGTCTTTCCCTCCATCCATGACAGCAGTGAATCCTGCATCAAAGTCTCCGTTATCCTGATTTCTTACACTGTGTTACTGTCAGAAATTATTTTAAGAAACAATAAGGTCAACATAAGCCTGTCAGAATTCTCAGTCCTTTTTGCTCAAAAAGGAAAGGAAAGGGGAAATTAAGAATTGAGACTAAAAGGTCTGGTACATGGAGATGCAGTATGATCATTGTATTCCTGAAACTTTTAAAAGTAAATTTGGACTAGCAGTTATGACATAGATTCCCAAGGTAGTGAACTAATTTACTTTCATCCTTGGATGTTGATTTTGATCACTGAGTGCTGGTTTGAGAGAAAAAATAAGATAAAAGATTGTATTTTTATATGATCTTGATTTCAGATGTGGACTAAGAACCCACTGTAACGTCCCACCTGTGGGGAGAGGGGAGTGATTTAAGATTTGCACATCCCCTTGGTGTGGATTAAGGTGAGATAACACTCAAAGTCTGCACATAAACATCAACTTTAGTGGAAGGTTTCTATAGAAGAAGTATTCTGTAAACATTTATACCTAAGCATATGTAACAATTGTTAACAATTATACTTAAGCTATGCAGTTTTAGGGGAAATCAAGGTAGGCCTTGCATTACTTAGTGATTTCTAAGAGAAAAGAGGGAGAGAGATAGAGGGGGGAAAAAAGGGTGAGAGATAGAGAGATCACCAGTGCTAGGTCCAATGTCAGACCTGCCAATGGGGGTATTCTGGGTAGAGAGCCCCCGAGAGAGAGAGAAAATGTTCCTATTTGTTGGCCTCAGTTCTGGGATTTCTGGAACCTACTGTCGCCACAGTTCCATGAGTGATTGAGACACCAGTCATATCAAGAGAAGTGACACCAGGCTCCTCCCCATAACTTCCATTTTGTCTCTCAGGGCGTTCTGTCTGGGCTCACAGTGCAGTCACTTGTGACTTGTCCCTTACATCCACTTTATACATAGATAAAATTTTTCACATGTTAATGACATGCTTTGCAAAAAGTTAGCCATGCAATACTGTAAGCAATTCTAAAGCTCTGACATACATCACTCTTAATGGTGGGTTTGTTCTGAGGAGATAACTCTTCAGACAGGCCCATGTCTGTCCATGTACAACTTTCTACATACTGTGGGGTAAATATTCCTCTGCTAACATAAATAAATGTTGTCATGCGAAGGATAATCACCTTTCGGATCATCACCTTTCAATGGAACATAGCCTTTCAACTCCATTTGGGCCTATCAATTTTATGATAAGGTACTTCAATACTCTTTCTTTTGTTGTGTGTCATGAGTCATTTTTCAGCTGATTTCTTTATATTTTTTTCTTAGCAGGAGAAATGAAAAATTGCATACTTTTTTATTTCCAGATATTTGAATTGACAGACCAAGAGATTTGGGTTGGAACCAGCTGATCTTTAAAGTCCCTTCCAACCCAAACCATTCTATGATTCTATAATTCTGTAATTTTGTCTCTGTCTTTATTTCTGTATAAGCTGCAGAACTTTGATCCAGAGGTACTTGAAAACAAAGAGTTTTGGTGCTGTTAAGGTGGAGGGTCTGTTCATTTCCTCAGGCAGAGTTTTTGGCATTAAAGATGAATTTTTATTTTGACTCCATTCTCTGCGTTGTCCATGTTACAGATTATACAGTGCATGAATATCAGAACTCAGAAAAAAATTTCTTAATTCAGTTTTGTTGCATATACTAAAAGCTTATCCGAACACTTGTTTAGAAACGTCAGTGAAAATGGACAAGAAAAAGCATTTTCCAGAAGTTTATAATTCTTCTTTGTCTCACTTTCAAATCATTATATGAACATCTGAGAGAGATTTTGACACATCTACTTTGAAGCTGTAATGTTCTAACCCTATATAGACAAAGCTGGTAGGATCCAGCTGTTTGGCACTTTGTGAGCTGTAGACACCAGTCAGTTTTAAAGTTGCCCAAAACCTTAGCATTTCATAGGTCCAAATGTCTGGTAGGTTGTGGCAGTCACATCTGTTCTTTGCCAAAGCTTTGCCAAGTCAAAACAAACTGCAAAGCAGGCTGGACAACTGTGCTCAGGCAGAGCCTGCCTGGAAAAAACAGGAAGCATCCAGATGCTCCAAAATGGGATGACATTTAATTGGATGATTCCTAAGTTCACCATACAGACCAGGCAGAAGCTTTTTTGGATGTTTTTGAAGAAATCTGAATTCATATGTAACACCTGAAACCTGTTACACTGTACTGTCTATATGATGTGCTGAGGAGTAGTCTTGATCCAGACATACTCTTCTGGGTCTCAGACTTGTTTGGAAGTGTTTCTCTGGCTGTTCTGGCTTCTCAACCATTTCATTGGCTTCTTATAGTAGCCAGTTTAGCACTGTCACAGAGATCAAGCATCATCCACTGTCCCAAGGCTTTTTGCATTGTTAATTGTTCAATGTATAAGTAAAAGTCACCCTGTACCCCAGCCACAGGAACCTACATTTACATCAGTGCATGCATATTGCTCCTTAAACATAATGGCTGAGTGCAGTTCAAACATGACTCTTTAGGTCCTGCCATTTCTGGTTTATGGTTCATCATTCATCATATGTTCATTGGGTTAGAGATCATTTAGTCAAACTGGACACCCACAAATCCATGGGCCCTGATGGGATGCATCTGTGAGTGTTGAGGGAGCTGGCAATTGTTACTGCTAAGCCACTCTCCCATCATCTTTGAAAAGTCATGGAGAACAGGAGAGGTGCCTGAGGGCTGAAGAAAAGCTGATGTCATTCCAGTTTTCACAAAGGGCAAGAAGGAGGACCCAGGAAATTACAGGCCAGTTAACCTCACCTCCATCCCTGGAATGGTGGTGAAACAGCTCATTCTGGATGTCATCTCTAAGCATGTGGAGCAAAAGAAGGTCACAGGAGTAGTCAACATGGATTCACCTGGGGAAATCATGCTTGGCCAATCTGATAGCCTTTTATGATGACATGACTAGCTGGGTAGATGAGGTGAGGGCAGTGGATGTTGCCTACCTTGACTTCAGCAAGGCTTTTGACACTGTCTCCCATAGTATCCTCATAGGTAAACTTAGTAAGTGTGGGTTAGATGAGTGGACAGTGAGGTGAATTGAGAACTGGATGAATGGCAGAGCTCAGAGGATTGTGATCAGCAGTTCAGAATCCAGTTGGAGGACTGTAGCTAACAGTGTTCCCCAGGCGTCAGTACTGGGTCCTGTCTTGTTAAGTGTGTTCATCAATGACCTGGATGAAGGGACAGAGAGTACCCTCAGCAAGTTTGCTGATGATACTGAACTGGGAGGAATGGCTGATATAGCACAAGGCCATTCACTGGGACTTGGACAGGCTAGAGAGTTGGGTGGAGAGGAACCTAATGAAGTTCCATAACGGCAAGTTCAGGGTCCTGCACCTAGGAGGGAGCAACCCCAGGCACCAATACAGGTTAGGGGTTGGCCTGTTAGAAAGCTGCTCTGGGGAGAAGGATATCAGAGTCCTGGTGGACAACAAGATAACCATGAGCCGGCAATGTGCCCTTGTGGCCAAGAAGGCAAATGGTATCCTGGGGGGCATTAAGAAGAGTGTGGCCAGCAGGTTGAGGGAGGTGATCCTGTCCCTTTAGTCTGCCCTGGTGAGGCCACATCTGGAGTACTGTGTGCAGTTCTGGGCTCCCCAGTTCAAGAAAGACAAAGAACTACGGCGAGAATTCAGCAGAGGGCTACAAGGATGATTAGGGAACTGGAACATCTCTCTTGTGAGGAAAGGCTGAAGGACTGGTTCTTTCCAGCCTGGAGAAGAGAAGACTGAGAGGGGATCTTATCAATGCTTATAAATACCTAAAAGGCAGGTGTCAAGAGGATGGGGTCAGCTCTTCTTAGTGGTGCACAGTGACAGGACAACTGGCAATTGGCACAAATTGGAACACAGGAAGTTCTATCTGAACATGAGGAAAAATTTCTTTACCTTGAGGGTGACAGAGCACTGGAACAGGCTGCCCAGAGAGGTTGTGGAGTCTCCTTCTCTGGAGATGTTCAAAACCTGCCTGGATGCAATCCTGTACAGCCTGCTCTGGGTGAATCTGCTTTAGAAGGTGGAGTTGGACTAGATGATCTCCAGAGGTCCCTTCCAACTTCTACCATTCTATGATTCTATGATATTCCCCCTTCAGCAGCCTGGGCTGCTTTTTTGCTTGTCTGAAACACTGCATGCATTGTGTAGAGCCTGAAGTACATTCCTTTGTTAGATTAATCTGTCCTCACCTTTTCTGCCTCCTTGTTTCCCACCATTAGTAAGTATGTAAAGTGCAGATGCTGCATATAGCATCCCTGGAACAGGTTAAAGTTGATTTAATTTTGTATGTTGTATATCCTGTCAAGGTAACACATCAATATGTAGGAACATTTTCTCCCTCCTGAGTTGGTGGTCCAGGTCTAACCAGCACCTATTTGTTGGCCCAGATTTGTGCTACATAACTGGTCTTGAAAAGAGAGTAAGGAAGAAAATCTGACAAGATCTGGATCACGCTCTGAAAGTGCCAGTCTTTCTCTACTGACTATAGAGGGAGCTGGGGACTGACAAATTCTAATTTAGGTGTTTTAATTAAGTACCATTATTAGGTGGGAAGGATACAAGCTCTGACATGCACTGAAACAAAATTGTGTGAATGTATGTGGCTATGTGAGAAGGAAAGGAGATTGTGTATGTATTTGCTTTTATGTCAGGTGTGATCTGACATTCCATAAAATTCACATAGACCTGGATAGAGAAGAAATGGGGGAAATTGCTGAAGTTATACTCTAAGGAAACTTCTCTTATTGTGTTATTTTGCAGCCTATCTGTCCATTTTTGAGTCTGCAACATTCACAAATCTTGCAGGCTTTAAGCTTCTCAAGGTTACAGAACTAAGTAAAAAATCTTTTCCATTATCAAAGAACATATCTAAAAGGGGATTTATGAAAATGAACAATGAAAATTAAAAATATCATAAGAAGTATCATTTCATCTCTCAAATTATTATATAGAGAAAAGAAACTTTTAACATCACCATCATTCAGTATTCTCACGATCGGATCAAAAGTAAATTCATGGCAGAGTGAAAGCTGACAAAGGTAGCTGAAATTTCTCATGTCTACTTACACAACATTTACAGCTGCTGTTAAAATAAGATTTTTACTGTGCCAAGGAGGGAGACTTTCAGCAAAGCAAAACCCATTTTGTGTATGACCTTTAAAAGTCTGTGTATGACCTTTAAAAGTCATCAGTTTCAGATGACCTCCTCACATTCAATGTAGTATCCTTTTTCGGGTAGTAATGAACTGTCTGCTCTAATACTTTCAGGTAAAGCGGCAGTTAAAGTTATAAATGTGGAGAAAATAAGCTTCCGGGCTTATCTTATTGGCTTCATCTTTTAAACACCATCAGGCCTGCACAACACACTAACTTAATACAGCCCCAGAATAAAGTTATCAAGGCATCTGAAGCAGAACGCCTTGCATTTTTCATTTAAGTAAACCGTGTGGCCAAACTTAACTTGTAAATACTTCAGTGATAAATTCTTTTTATACTTGGCACTGACTAGAGAATAGATTTTAAATTTGAAAAGTCCTGTGCTATAGCTGGTTACTTCCTCTCAATGTGAGTATTTAAAAACAGTAAACTAATCCAGTATTTGCATGACCAGAGAGGCATACTTAATGTAAATTAAAATGTAGCATCATTTCAATTAAAGAAAATATCAGTTTTTAAACTCTTCTTGAAAATGCAGAAGAAGGTATTTTGATATGTATCACTTGGAAGAAAATGTTGCTAATGCTGTATTCCTTGCTTTCAAGATAAAATCTGCTCGCTACTGTAGAGAAATAATTTCTGCAAATGCAGACTATTAAAATGATGAGTCAGTCAATAAAAGTACTGTGAGGGGGAAAATGGATTTTTTGAAAATAAGAAGGTTGAGAACAGGGGTTTACTGTGTTCCTGAGGGTTTAGAGAGATATAAGTTTACATTTTTCCAGGCTGTATGTGTTTGAGGATAAACTGAACTTGAATTGTTTTAATTCATTATAATTGTTTTGAGGAGCATTGAAAATAGTGTCTAGAACAGCACACAAGATTGCAAACAATAGTTATAAACTGCTGTTAGTCTGATTCCCATAATATTGAGAAATCTCTGGGTAGCTCTTGTTATAGTTTTATTAAAAATAATTTTAAAAACTTACTGCATCATTTCTAGAACCAATTATTTTATTTGCTTCATGCTATTTTTCAAGGTTATTAATTTTAATCTCATGAGGTTTTTCTTGTATGAAGAAATAATTTAAAATATTACTTGCACATTAAATAGATAACATGGTTAACTTTGTACAGTAACATTTTCTGTTTAGTTAATTCAGGATTTCTCGTATATGTAAACCCAAAATAATAAGTCAGGTAATGAAACTGTTTAACATTGGTGTGTGGCTCAATACTCATCTTTCAATACTAAAAGAGTCTTGCTAATTATTTCCCAAAGAACAGTGAAGAAACTTGGCAAAAATGGGAGTTTTGATAAGAAATCAACTGTTCATATTAAATAATTGGAGAGGAAAAATGGATGCGTGATAGCTCATAATTGTTTAATAAATCAAATCCGCTGATCCTTGGAAACTAACTTACTAATACTTGATGTTGTCAGTATCCAGTGTCTATGTTTAATGAGGTTGGGGTGCCTAGAGGAACTGCTTCATTTCCTGTATAACCACAATTCTTTAAATGATTAATGTCTAGCCTGTACCTGAGGCAGGAACCCCTGGTGAGAAAAAGAATAACAGTATATGGATACAGAAAGTATTGAAAAGTTGATTTCAACAGTTATTTTTAACTGTATTATTTCCTGGATATTCATCTTTCCGATAGGAAGAATATTATCTCCTTTTTTTTCCTGTCTTTCCCTCTCACTTCCCCAGAATTTCATATCATAGAATTTTTAAAAAGCAAAACAGTGTGTATAACAGAATCACAGGATGGTTGAATTTGGAAGGGACCTCTGGAGGTTATCTGGTTTGATCCCCCTGCTCAAGCAGGGTCACACAGGGTAGTCCAGGAGCATGACCAGATAGCTTCTGAATGTCTGCAATGAATGACTGCAAGCTATCTGGGCAACCTGTGCCAGTCCTCAGTCATCCTTCACAAAAAATATTTACAGAAGAGGACCAAATATGGATTGGTGGTACTTGGATAGGAGGTGGTGTGTATGGGTCTACTTTGTGCCTTGTTAGACAAAGGCTGTCTTAGCAGCTCAACTGTGAACTGCATATACAGCCTCCTGATTCTTTCATTCCTGAAACAGGGAATATATTGTTTGCCCTAGTCCTAGAGCCAAAGCAGCCAAGTTTAAGTCTCTGAAGAAGTTTTGTGTGAATACAGCTGTTATGGCTTGGTGAAAAAGCGTGGACTTAAAACCGCTATCATTAAATTCAGTGAGCTTTCACTGTAGTTTCATTAAATTCAGTGAGCTTTCACTGTAGTTGCTTGGATGATAGATAAAAGACACCTTAATTCATCTCCTGCCCAGAGACTTGAATTCCATGCAATGGTTTCCTGTAGCATTGGACAGCTGTGTGGCCTTCGGACAACAAGATAGGTAATTGGAAATTTCTGAGATTTTAGGGGTTGTCTAAGAAGTTCTAGTGTAAAAAGTATTTCTCTTATTCCAGAGTTAGACCCTGGTTATGTTTCAAGCTTCTATCCAAGTCCCATGCCATTAACAGAAATACTGTAAATCCATCTTGGAAAAAAAGAAAACCCTTAAGTGATGACAGTACCTCATGTTCTCTTCTAGAGTTAGTGTCAAAACCTTTTTTTTTCTTTTACTTAAAAAAAAGTAAATAGATATTATTAAAAAAAATATTATATTAGCTGGAACAATTAGTTTGATTTAAAGCAATTGGAAGCAGAATCGTATTTATAATGGTGTATGGCCACCATATATGCATAAAGAATATTAAAAAAATACAGTACAGCTACAGTAAATGGTTCTGCTTGGAGAGATTGCTTTAATGTCAGCGTGTTTGTAGAAAACACAGCCAGCACAAACCTTCTAGATTGTAAATCCAGTCTCCTGCTACAGTTAGTAACCACAAATTATAATCCTTTTCATGTTACCTTTCTGAGTCTGAAGTTTATTTGCATTCAGACTTGACTGTCTCTAGTACAGCTCTGTCCTGTCTCCCACCTCCAATACTGTTTAATTTTTTCTGTTATTCCCATCCTAGGATTATACATTGTTAATTCATACCCATTTTTTCTAGTGCCTTATTCTTTATTTTAAATAGCTGTTCTCCTTTCCTGATATATATTTCTGGATGTATTTATAGAGAGCAATAAGGTCTTGCGGAATTAGTACTTTTAAAATAGATATCACACTAATTGCCTTCTTATTTCATGCAAATCTTATGGGCTGGAGGCCTCTCCATAGCCTGAACTACTAAGCGAGATTTTCTATCTTCATTTGCAGGGCTCTCTCTTTTTCTGATCCTATACCCTGTAGAAGCAGATGTTAAGGGGATATAGGCAGAGAAGATGAAGATAGGAGTGTTCCGAGTTGACAGTGCTGAGAAGGATTAGGCAGTTATCTACCTATTACACTCACAATCCTATGGTTTTATGTTCAGTCCTACAGGAAAGTGTATACTTTTCTTTATTTTTCATCAGTATTTCGGGAAATACTTTGTTTTTGCAAGTGCTGAGCTAATCTAAATCTGAACACCTGTATTAAAACAGATTAATTTCTTAAAAGGGAAACAAGAACATCACCTTTGTCTGCTACAATTACAGTTTCCAAAAGATATTAGATAAACAGAATCAGACAAAGAACAACAAATTGTATCTTATTTATTAGAATCCCACTGTTGATTAAATTTCATTGACTTACAAAGCACCTTTTCTTAGTTCTCTTCGAAGGCTATGATATACTTTTTCCTACTCCAAAAAAGGAGGTGGTAGTTACATTAGCAGGGCTGAGTATTAGATATTCACACAATTGATACTTCACATCAGTGTTACAACTGGATAGCTGCAATCCAAGGACACTCTTGCTATCAAAGAGCAGAACATGTCAAGACTTCTGATGAACACAAAGAGAGAATAAGCTCTGAGCCAGGCTGCCTATACCACCTTGCTAAACCATTTTGCAAATGTGAGTAAAGGTCCCTCACTGCAGCTAAGAAGGGTTTAGAAGGGGATCAGATGGTGAATGTCCCCTTTCTATGTCTTCCCTGTGAAGCAAATAGGTCATAAGCAAAACTGCCTTCTCTTGTCTGGATTCCTGAGCTGCATAAACAAAGGTCATCTGCGTCTGTTTGGGAATGAAGCTCAAAATAGTCTGAGGACATAGCTGCTGATAAGCAGGAAAACTCAAGAGTCACCTTTTCCTGGAGCTCTACATTCGGCTTATGTTCCTAGTTCACGAGGAGGATATGTGAATAATTTCAATCCCCCAGAAGTGATGTTCCTCAGGGGTCAGTATTAGGACCCATGATGTTTGACATTTTTGTTGGTGACATGGATGGTGGGATCAGGTGCACCTTCAGCAAGTTTGCCAATGACACTAAGCTGTATGGTGTGGTCGACACGCTGGAGAGGAGATATGGAATCCAGAGGGACCTTTACAGACTTGAAATGTGGGCCCATACCAACTTCATAAAGTTGAACAAGGCCAAATGCAAGGTCCTGCACGTGGGTTGGGGCAATCCCATGCACAAATACAGGCTTGGTGGAGAATGGATCGATGACAACAACCCTGAGGAGAAGAACTTAGGGGTGTTGGTTGATGAAAAGATCAACATGAGCCAGCAGTGTGCACTTGTAGCCCAAAAAGCCAATGATATCCTGGGCTGCATCAAAAGAAGTGTGACCAGCAGGTCGAGGGAGGTGATTCTCCCCCTCTACTCCGCTATCATGAGACCTGACTTGGAGTACTGTGTCCAGCTCTGTAGTCCCCAATATAAGAAGGACATGGAGCTGTTGGAGAGAGTCCAGAGGAGGGCCACAAAGATTATCAGAGGCTGGAGCACCTCTCCTACAAAGACAGGCTGAGATAGCTGAGTTTGTTCAGCCTGGAGAAGGGAAGTCTCTGAGGAGACCTTCTAGCAGCCTTCCAGTACCTGAAGGGACCTACAGGAAAGCTGAAGAGGGACTTTTCACAAGGGAATGGAGTGATAGGATGGGGAAATTGCTTTAAACTGAAAGAGGGTACATTTAGGTTAGACATGAGGAAGAAATTCTTTACTACCTGGGTGGTAAGACACTGGGACAGTTTGCCCAGAGAAGCTGTGGCTGCCCCCTCCCTGGCAGTGTTCAAGGCCAGGTTGGATGGGGCTTTGAGCAACCTGGTCTGGTGGGAGGTGTCCCTGCCCATGACAGGCAGGTTGGAACTAGATGATCTTTGAAGGTCCCTTCCAACCCAAATCATTCTGTGATTCTGTGCTTCTATAAGGAAACTACAGAAACACCTACTTTCAAAGGCCCAACAGTATATAAGAACAACTTAAGTAATGATACCTGGTATCAAAAGGAAGGAGCTTAAATTAGCAGTATTGATGTGATCGTATGGTTCACAGATTTACATTATATTGCATAACTGTAAATTAATTTGCCACAGTTATCTCTTCCCTCTTTTGCCTGTACCTGAGAGTATTTGTGTCCATGTCCTTTGTCAAATCTCTGCTTACTGTCTCTTGTTGTATTCTTATTCTAAATGAAAGGTCAGCTGGGCATCTTCATATTTAACATTTCAAAGGATCAGAAGTGTGAAGAAAATTCTGAACTATCTAGTGAAGCATAAGATGTGTCTATGATAGTTCAACAAAGTCAGTGAAGCCTTTGAAAGTAAACAGTTTGCATTAATGCTTAGGATCACTGAACTGCTGACTCCTGGGCACCAGAGAATTCATCAGCTTTTATTCTCACAGGAGAAACACCGATTAAGGTTTGGGTTTGGTATTTTTTTTTCATAAGAGGCATTTATGCTTTACTGCTAGCACTAGCAAAATTGCACAAATAGACAAATTACAGTAGGATGATATCTGCAGCCTGTGAGTGGAGAGTCTGCTTGCAACATGCATTTTTATAACATGCCATAAAAGAGATGCAATTTGCCATTGCTGACACTGAAGTCCTTTATCACAGCCAACCTGGTATTGCAAAGCAAGGAGCAGAGTGTCCTTTTGTGTGTTACAGAAAATTTATATATACTTCCTCAGGATTTATCCAATCTGGGAATTTAAATTGATAAAATGTGATTGGAACCACCCATGCATACAGACTGCAAACATTCAGTGCTTTCGTTTCCTCTTTCTTTCTAGTCCCATTGTTTCATTAGGTGTGTTCTCTATGTGAGATTTAAAAATGCTGACTTCTGTGAAATATGTGGTAGTAAATGTTATTGTCACAACTTTTCTCTTCCAGGTGTACTTGGAGTTTTCAGTGAAGAAGTTGTCACTTTAGGGAAGATAGTATGAAAGGATTTTTTTTCTAAATTAGATGTATTTTGTCATGTTTTCCTGTTTGCTTCCTGCACTGATTCTGTAATGGAGATAGTTAGATGTGACATTTATTTCATACTTCTCTTGAAAGTTCCTTATCATTTGTGGTTTTGATTTATTGTGTTGTTCTTATATAATTCAGTATGGGATAGCTGCTGTAAAGAGTTTCAGGTGATTGATTGACTATGAGAAAGGGCATGTCATGTTCAAAGTGTTTCTCTTTGTGAAGATTTGAATAGCCCTTTAAGCTTTACAGATTATGTTCTGTGATTTTAGTCACATGTACTGGGGAATAATATTGAGTATACAGATTTCTTATGATGTACCTCTGTTCTACCACTGTAGTTAATATAATTTCTGTTTGGATAACAACATTTTCTGGGTTTTAACAGTCATTACTGTATATTCTGCAATGGTAAAGGATTTTTTTTTTCATGGATATGCAAGTATGCATTGGTTTACAGAATGGGTCAAACCAAGACAGGCATACGCCTCTCCACATGGAATGGTCAGATATGTTTTCCTTCCTAGAAATCACCTATCTGTGAAAATAATATAGTAAGTGCAAGAATTTTTATAAATAATAAAACCAACATAACTAACGTGTGAGGAAAAATGAAGTGATAGTGAATGCAGAGCCAGGACTTGCGGCTGCTGGGCCAGAAAAGTGTGGAATTAAAAGTCACTAGAAAGGTCAATTCTAGGAAGGGAAGAAAAAAAATATTTTTTTTAATATCTGGAAGCAACATAAAGAGATTTACATTTGTTTACTCTTTGTGGATTTCTTCCATTAGAGGTCTTCATTCCCATGGCCGGTTTGAGTAGTCTGAGCTTTCTCATTGCTCCACAGTACTAAATTAAAACATTTTGCTGTCCAAAGGGAGATGGACTGGCCTATGATTCTGTGCTTTCTGTCTTCTGATCTGTTCATGTGATAATAACCTGCACAGCTGAGCATTCTTTTGACAGTATTTCCACTTTGAGTTAGAGAAGGGGTCTTTGTGGATGAAAAGCTGGACATGAGGTGACAATGTGCACTCACAGCCCAGAAAGCCATTATCCTGGACTGCAGGGGTTGTTTGTTCTGGAGAAGAGAAATCTCTGAGGAGACCTTATTGAGACCATTCAATACTTAAAGGGGGCTTATATGAAAGATGGAGATGAAGACTTTTAGTATGGTCTGGGAGTAATGGTTTTAAACTGAAAGAAAATAGATTAAGATTGGATATAAAGAAGAAATTTTTTATGATGAGGGTGGTAAAACACTGGAACAGGTTACCCAGAGAGATGGTAGATGCCCCATCCCTGGAAACATTCAAGATTGGGTTGGATGGAGCTCTGATGGGGGTGGACTAAATGACCTTTAAAGGTCCCATCCAACCCAATCTATTCTATGATCTTCTACCTGTAACTGAAATAGTAGCAGTCTTGCTCAGTGCAGGTGTTGCCTGTTCCATGCTCCAGTTCTTCTGGTTTAACATCTCTTTGTTTCAGCACATCAGTCTCTTCTGATAAATCCTTTTCTCATTAATGGACTGAACTGGGAGACAACTCAGACTGTATGGTTATTCTAATCTGTTATTCAGTTTTCCTCATGTGACTGTTGTCATGTTCATAGGGTCTGTCAGATACTACATACTAGATCCAATAAGTGAGAGCTGGCAGGGGCTGAAATGCATTTAAACACTGTCCTTTGGCTGGTTATAATCTTAGGCACAGAGAGTGGTGAAGTCTCTAAACAGGGAAATTCAAAGATACCAGAGTCTGTGTTCCATGACTGATCCTTAAGTGTGGTCTGAGGACTTTACCAGCATGGGAAGAGTGACACTGACTGGTTAGAGACAAAGTTGCCTAGATTCATGTGGAATTTGAGGAAAAACCTAGACGGCCCCATACAGAAAGAACTCTTAAGAATAACCTTGCTAACTCTTGTGCAACCCAGTGCGAGTGACAAGCCCACTTGTTTATCACAAGATGCATCCTGAAGAGGGGGCCTTGCGGAGGCAGGGACCCTTGCTCTGGTCAGCAAGATAAGAGAAAGCTTGGGTAGCTCTGCTTCTGTCAGAGGCCTGTGTTGTCCTATGGTGACCTTTTCCTCATTACCTGCAAGAAGTTGACACCCCCGTCTATGCTAATGAAGATTTTAGCGAACTTGCTATACATGTATGATCATAACACTCGTCTCTCCACCCAAATCATACTACATGTCACTTGAGGGTGGAAAACTTGTAGCTTTGGGGATAAAAAGCTAGGAAAAAGATCATTGAAAAGGAGGGAGAAGAAGAACCGAAAGACAGATGGACCAGTCCATGGGCTGTGTTCTCTTCTTCCACCCCAGGCAGGGACGCCTCTCTGGGTAATCATTGCGCCTTTCACTTTCTGGGTGGAAGCATCCCTGGGTTGTATTATTACTATTTGTTGCTAGCAATATTAACATCACTTAGTAACACTTATGCAGTCAGTGCATTTATCAATGATGATTCAGAACTCATTATATCTGTCGCCTTAATAAACTATTTTTACAACTTTGTGCATCTGTTTCAATGCAAGTCCTGGGTGGGACTCTGAGACAGGCAAACATTGACTCTGACAGGTGGCTGTACACACACACATGACCCTTTAGACATAAACCATTGACCAAGTCTGGGACTAGGACTGGATCCAGCCGCACCTAGACTCGTCTTTGAGAAGGAGATTAGAAAGCAAGAGGGTCTAAATCTGAAACTCGGGACTCAGTGGGAGAGCTTTGCCCCAGCCACCTCGCAGAGGCCATTACCTTTCCCCTTTTACGTGACACTTCACTAGACAGGCTGAAGGCTTCAAAAGGGAATGAGTTTGGTGTTCCCAGGGAACAAGATTGCGAAGTTGGTTGTTGTTTTGGTTTGTTTGCTTGGGTATTTTTAAGTAATTTTTAGAGACTTTGTCATGCATCTGACATATAAAGATGAGAAAGATGTTCAGCTTTTTCTTCTGAGAGTAGGTGGGAATTAGGGTAGGTGGATAAGCCAGGGGAGCAGAGGGGAAATTGTATGTGTCCTGTGGTTGATAGCTACATTTTAAAGGCAGTGATATGTGCCATAAAGTTACATTTCCGCGTCTCCTTTTTCACATATGTGTTCACTATGTTCAGCTTCAACCAAATCTAATCAGGAGAAAGTCATTGTTTTACTGACATTGAGATTTCATAGTTTTTGCCTTGTGATCAAACCAAGTCTCTCAGGAAATTTTCTTCCCCGTCCTTCCCTCCCCTTTCCCCCAGAATTTGACTGACCACTACCTTCTTAGGCACACACTTCAGGGTGTAGTGGCACATCAGAATCTGTAAATTTACATGAAAATGTTGATCTTTTCTGCACTGTACTTCATCCCTCTTGATACAACTGTAGACTCCAGTATTAAAGCCAAAGTGATCTCTGACAACCCACAATTTGCCATGAGGATGGCAAGGAATTTCCATCTGTTATATTTTGTTTGCATCTGGATTTTAATAGGATAATTAATTTTAATAGGATAATTGTCTGATACATGTAGAGCATTTGCATTTGAACCAGTGCTGGGTTGCAATGCCTTAGACTGGGTTTACACTCATGGTGTGGACCCTGTTGGTACTGAATGATGGCAACAGGAATCAGTGCCCAAATGTTTATGCAAGGATGACCTCACTGCTGTCCTGGAAATACTGTCATAGCCCATTTTAAGACAGATGATTCCACTTTTATCTGATGGAAATGAGGATCTGGTGGAGGGAACAGGACGAAACTGGTGTGAGTCCCTCTGTGATGGGACTTAGGGTTATCTGTTGTGCAGGTGGATCTCTAATAAACCAATAACATGTCATAAACAAAGAAGTACAAAACTGTGGGTCTTCTGCCTGGAAGCAGACATTATTCTTGGTTCATATCCATGCTGATGTGTGCTTTTGGTAAAGTTTGAAAGAGAAGAAAAGACCTAGAGGGTAAGCACAACTGCTCTCATGAGGAAATTCCAACTTTTCCTAAAGCTGGGATTAAGCTTCTCCATCTGAGAGAGGAAAATTTAATTCTACAGGAAATAGATAGTGAAAAGGACAGAGTTACTTACCAGGAAGAATGATGCACTGCCCTGCAGGTAGATTCCCTAAATCTTTCAAGATTTATTTTTCTTTTTAAACTGTAATTTTTCCACTCAAATACTGGTTGGTAGGCATGATTTATCTGTTGCTGTATGAGACAGTAAATTCCCATTCAAGCATACACTGTTCAAGTGCAAGCACAGTGGTATTCCTTCAGATATACAGTGCAGAGAACTTTTTTTTTTAAACTATGACTCAGACGAGCTCTTTGGAAGCTGCTGTCAGGCACTGTTTATTGGTGTTTGAGGAGGAGCAGAAACTCTAAGCTGCAAGGACGTCTAGGTGTCTTCTAGTCTGAAATCAAAGGAGGATGAAAAGAGTGTGTCCTTGTCTTCCCATGGCTTGTTCCTTCCAACAGTTTACCAGAGATATTCTCTATGTCAAAGAGTAGTCTAATAGAACAATTTCACACTTGCTGTGTGGGGACTTTGAAGTTCATGACTTGCATTATCTGGTGTCTGATCTTTCAGGGATGGTGAACAGTCTTGAAACAGACAATGACTTGAATTTACTGTGATTACTGGTTGGTAAAATTGATGTGGAGAGAGGCATCACAACTGCACAGAGAGATAGATGACTAGCCCCAGTTAATTGTTGCTGGATGGCCCCAGTTAAGTGTTACTGTGATTGAAGTTCTGGGAAGTAAATAGTAGGAGTACCAAAGAATATGTCCATTCTGTGAGTTCTGTGCCTGGAAAGATGAAAAGTGAGAGGAGGAAGGGAGCCAACAGATTTGGTCATGAAAGACATCAGGCCACATTTCTAAGCATCTCTCTACTAATTACAAGGGCTTGGATGTTCACTATGAATGGTGTGAATCACGTTTCAGGAATGATTCACTATCACAGTTTGGGACTGTGAAGTTTGGTGCTATTATGTCATTAATCTCTTATTCCCACTTGTGAACATTTCCAGTGAAGTCCATGAGACAACTTTTCTAAGATCAGAATGGACACCAGCCTTGATTTCTGCAGACTGATCTTGACATGTATTTCCATGTTAAAACCCAAGTATAATTCTTGAGCTGTCAGACCTATTGTGGGGATTTTTTTGTTTGTTCCTTAAAAAAACCCATAATGTTCATCACAGAGTAATCCATCAACCCCTTGATTTAGTTTCATTTTTAGTATTTTTATATTTCTTTTTATTTGCTAACATAGTGCTTTTAGAATAGTGCTAACAAAATGGTTGTTGATTACTTGCAAGGCAGACCCATGGAGGTAATTTTAACAATAAGTTAGTGGGTCCAGAATCAACTCTTTAGTGAATAAATAATTTTATTTTCAAAGAAAGTCTTTCAACACTCTGAAAATATTCAAATGTCAAAGAACTGTATTCCTCTCTTCTGTTAATATTCATTAAGAACTGAAAGAAACATGTATTAAGGTCCACTGGGGCCTGGCTTCTACTTTTGTGTTCTCACTGAAGTTTCTTTTAATGTATTCTGAGAAGTCTTCGGTAACCTTTATGCTCTTTATCAGTGTGCAAGCTTTTACACTTCTTCCTCCACAGAAATCACTGTCTGGTTCTGAATGTATTTTTGTTGATTTCTGTCATGTTGCAGAGCTCCTCTGTAGCTTGTTGAGACTGAGTGAATCTTCTGTTCATCTTGAATGAAAGCTGGTGCAGAAAATTGGACACATTCACCAGGGTAATTGCATCTATTTACAGTTCAACTTCCAGTGGTTTTGTTGCAGTGAGAGAATTGAGATGTGGTGACAGTGTTAGGGTTTTTGATGCAAAGCTGCCCGAGGCTCAAGTGTGACACATTCAATTAATTTATCTTTCTATGTCAAAGAGAAGACCTGTAGAAGACCTTGTTTGCCCAGCTACTATCATATAGACTCAGTAACTGTCTTTTCATTCCATCTTCTACTTCTGTATTAAAATTTTGTCTATGATTATGGTATACTTACATTTGCTTTGAATAGCTTTGTAGATGATTCCCCTGTACTGGGATATTATTATACTCTAAGAAATTTATAGATTGTTGTCAAGTGATTTAATTGCAGGGTAAGTTTCTGTTTTTCTAGGATCATTCTTTTTATTGAGTTGATCTTTGAAAGTATTATTTCCAATGTCTCTTCACTGATCTTAGTTTCTCAAATGATCTATTGAGAAACAGATGAATTCATGAATCATGAAGAAAACCCATTTTCATTCTCTATGCTGATGGAGTGCAAAAAGGGGTGCTACCACATTTCTGTAAAGATTTTGAGAAAAAAGTGTATTTATGGTATAGATTTACACCATTAGAAATGGATATGCTTTTCAAGTTACTCTCATAGTGGTAGATCACGTTTTGTAGATAGAAAATTAGTTATTTAAAAACTCAGATCTTCAAATATAAAACAGTGATGAAATCTTAAGTAAATATAATATTTTTCAGCAATATTTGAAGCAGTCAATGACAGAGATTACACAAGTTTTCAATCAGATAGATAGCCTCAACAAATAAAAATGTACTATTTTTGACATAGAGCTCCATCCCAGGCTTTGAGTGATATCTTTTAAATGATTGGTTTTGGGAAGTTGTATGAAGGACTTAATAAAGATCTCAGTAGCATCAGTACTCTAAAATTCTAAAACATCAGGAATAGAATAACATCTACCCACTCACAGAAAGGTATTTATTGTGGCAATCAAAAAAAAATTACATTAAGCAGTTTGAAAGTTAATCAAGATATTGAAAATAATAAGGTATAGGCTTTTTAGTATCAATAAATCAGAATGTTCAGTGTGAAATGGCTCTTTAATCCATAAGCTGTTCAGAACTAACTATGATAGCATAAAAAGTAGATGCGAACCCTCCCTACCAAACCTCACTCTTAGTCTCCTTCTGGCCCTATCAGTCATGCACCGTGAGCTACATGATGACACAAATTTGTCAGAGTATAATGAGACCTCTCAGCTTGTTGACTTCAGTACTTTCCTGGGAGATGAGAGATTCAGTCTTATTTCCCCTCAAGCTGCAGAGAAGGCTTGTCTATGTTTTAAAAGTAAAAGTATGAAGCAGCTCTTACCCAAAAGAAAGATGCAAAGGCAACCAAGTGCAGGAATGGATCCAGGCTGTGAATCACTCACACAGAAATAAGACTGGTCTAAGGGAGAAGGGGATTTCAAACATGCCTCTCTCTTT
This sequence comes from Aegotheles bennettii, assembly GCA_013398125.1. Lineage (NCBI taxonomy): Eukaryota > Metazoa > Chordata > Aves > Caprimulgiformes > Aegothelidae > Aegotheles > Aegotheles bennettii. Next base: position 123,302 of record VZRW01001430.1, read on the forward strand.
GTGAGTGTCCAGGTATTAGGAGGATTGCTGGGGCTTGTCTGATTTTTCACTCACCAAATAAACAGCCAAAATGCCTAAGTATGGTGTTTAAGGATTCAGTTCCCAGTCAGATGCTTAAAAGTTAGGTGTGGCAGCACAGAAATTCCTTGTGAATTGAGGCCTGAGACCTTCCTTACACAGTTGACAAAACTCCTAAGAGCTGCAGATGTTGCAGAAGAAAATGCATATGTCAATATATTTGATGGCTTTGTAAATTTTACATCCCCAAAAACTTTTTCCAACTGGAGCAATTCTGTAGATAGTTAAGCCCCATGGTATTTTGTTGAGGGGAAAAAAAACCCCACAAGATGAAACTCTTAACATTTCAGAATATGGAATATGCTATGAATAGTAAAGAAAAAATGTTTTTGCGGTGATTAAGATAGGCGTGATGATCGAGGTCTAAAAGGGATGTGAATCTCTTTCCTTCCCAGAGGATGGGTTGGGAGTGCAGTATGAGCTCAGTTGTTGACATATGGTGGAGAGAACGAGAGGTAAATTAAGAGGTTCCAGTGAGCAACCATGGAACATGTTTAGTTTATAGATGTTAGGGATGTTTTAGGATTTGGGGTGATTTTTTTTTTTTTGTAGACTTTTCTGTTAAAAATAAGGAAGTGTGCTAAATAAGTGGTGAAAAGTTTACAGTTACACATTTTACCATCACAAGTGAAAGACTGGGCATGCTAGTTATGTTTAAATGTTCCTGAAGTTGGTGGCCACCCTTAGCAGCTTGCAACCCTGGTGTGCAAAGAAAGGAAGCCCTAAGAAAGTAGTCCTAAGAAAAGAAGAATGTGTTGTCAGGGCCCCGAGGGCCCCTGCCCAACCTCCCCTGGGGCCTCTTCCACCTCTGCCCAAGGGCCCAGGACACCCATTTTGTGTCAGCCCAGGGCCCCCAGTCCTGGCTGTCACTCTTCATTTCAGTGCCCAGCCCTGTTTCCTTACCTTGTGGCTGGATTTGCTGGGTTGATTTTGGACCTGACTCATTACTTCGTCATTCATATGAAGTGGCAGTCTGAAGTGTGGGATGCAAGTAGGAATCATGTGGAATAATCAGAGAAACTGGAGTATGTTTAAGGATCTCCAGGAGACAGAATGGCAGGTTTTCCTAAACACGGGTCCCAAATGAAATGCTGAAAGCATAGGAGTGGCAAGCTGTATCTCTGGCCGTGAGCACAAGGAGGGGAGCAGCCAGGAGTGACTGGCAGTGGTGGCTGTCAGAGACAAAAGGGTGTGAGGAGGAGGTGGCAATTTCAGAAAGGCTTTTCCACCTGGATGAAAAGGTGTCAGAAGCCCACAGTTTACAAATCCCAACCTGAGTACATGGTGTTACTGCAAAACAACCTGTGGGCCTTACTGGAACCTTGCTGGAACACTAGAGTATCACAAAGCTATTATAGGCAAACATCAGAACTAGACACTCTCTATTAACCTGCTTATCACAGAATCACAGAATCACAGAATCTAAGGGGTTGGAAGGGACCTCGAAAGATCATCTAGTCCACCCCCCCCTGCCAGAGCAGGGTCATCTAGAGTACATCACACAGGAACGCATCCAGGTGGGTTTTGAATATCTCCAGTGAAGGAGACTCCACAACCTCCCTGGGAAGCCTGTTCCAGTGCTCTGTCACTCTCACAGTGAAAAAGTTTTTCCTGATATTTACATGGAACCTCCTATGCTCCAGTTTAAAACCATTGCCCCTTGTCCTATCATTAGTCATTACTGACAAAAGCCTGGCTCCATCATCCTGACACTCACCCTTTACATATTTGTAAACATGGATGAGGTCACCCCTCAGCCTCCTTTTCTCCAAGCTAAAGAGACCCAGCTCCCTCAGCCTCTCCTCATAAGGGAGATGTTCCATTCCCTTAATCAT
>VZRW01001430.1:125308-151634 GCA_013398125.1 Aegotheles bennettii
AGCTCCCTCAGCACCAACCTTTCTAGACCATCCGGACCCATTGATTTATGGATGTCCAGATTGCTCAACTGATCCCTAACCCATGTTTCTTTTATGTTTCTTTTCTTTAGTATGTTAAAATACGTCATGCCAAATTATTCATGTCTGTGAGTGGGTAATAACAGCTTATCAAAAATTCTCTGATCAATATTAGCTTAGGTCAATATTCTTCGGCTTCTAAATAGAAGTTTGAGAGCCTTGACAACTGACTTGTAAACTCCAGTGAAGTTGTTTCTGCTGTCTGTAAATGAAGAGTAGCATACCTCATGGTATGAATGGTTACTACTCTGAAGTGTTGTATTATTATTATTAATTCCAAAACTGAGAGTTCTGAGAATTTCTCCATGTTCTCGTGTGAATGATACTTGAAGATAGTAGTCCAGAACCCATTGGTTGCCACAATATGAAGGAATTCAGATCTGTCACTCATTTGGAGCAGATGGTCCAGAAGTGAATGACTCATGTCAATATTTTGACACTGTCAACACTGATCGATATTTTTGTGTTAGTGGCAAGTGCTTTCCCTACATACATATTTCTCTTATTGACTAATGGAGATTGGTTTCATCACCAAGTCTTAAAAGGAGCATGCTTTAGTTGTGCTACAATGTGGACTGAAACACTGTCAACAAAAAGAGTAAGAATACATAGATCTAACCTATAAACTTTCTCACGCTTGTATCCTCAATGCTGGAGATAAAATTGCTTTCTCAATTTCTATCATGCTATCATGCTTAGCTATTATAAGGCTTTTGTACTCTGAGGGATAAATCAAATCCCAATAAATACCCACAACATACTGTCATTACCCTCTTTGTCCACTCCTTTCTCCTTGCTAAGAATTTTGTTAGTAGATATAAAACAGATCCTTCCTTCCCACAGCAGCAGACATCAGCCTAGATAACTTCAGAGAATGAAGCTGTTTCCCATTCACTCAAAAATACTGGCTACAGCAAATCTCAAAGGGTTCTTTGTAAAATGACATCTGTGTATAAGAGGTGATAGTACTATTTTATTTTTATAAAATTTCAGCAGAAAATGAATATTTATTTAAGTAAACATTAAAAAAATTATTAAACCAACTGGCATAGACAGCAAAATTTAAAGCCTCATGGCTACAACAAAGCACCAGTTATGTGGATAGGGACTTAGTATTTTTCACAATGTATTAACTTTTGGTAATTTGTCTTTCGATTGCTGCATCAAGGAAAGAATACAGTGATTAAAGTAGGCAAAAGAAATCTTTACCAAAGAGTGGTAAGGAAGAGGGGGGAATGAAATAAAGTAGTTTCCTGCTCTATTATGTGGTACCATTGACACAGGAAACTAGGAAGGAAGTGAAGAAAACTTAATCAGGAAGGAAGCAACACCCAGTTATTCTAGCTATCCAAGGGAGTGTACATGGATCTCAGATTTTTCTCCTGGGGAAGACAGTAGTTGTCTCAAGTAATGAGATTTGTAAGTTAAAGCAATGCCTGTGCAGGTCAAAAAAACAAGGGCATGGAATTATTGAAACTATTCATCTGTCGTTATGGGAAGCTCAACAAAGTGATTTACAGGAAATTTCAACATATGCTAGCAAGGAAATTCCCTCTCTAGATGATAAGTGTATTATAGTATAAGAATGTACAGAATAATTCTGTGTGTATGTAAATGTAGCATGAATGGAGCACAGAGCTTGGCATATTGTTCATATGGATGTGGTGCTGTGTTGAAGAGAGCTATGGGAACCCTAACAAATATTCAGTTCCTCCATATATTGCCTTAGGAGATCCAGGTTTAAAAGGAAGTGCTTCTATGGAAGATATATGGATTCTTTTGAGACTAGTGTTGAAGAGGCTCTTTAGCATCTGCTTATAGCTAGGAAAACTCTTCCCTATGTGCCATTACCAGTGGCACACTGTATGTCCAACTACCAGGGGCAACGGGGAGCTCACATGAACCTCAGTCATCCTTGTGGTACACTGCGGATCAACACCACTCCTTCCTGGTTTGGTTTGGTTTTAGTTTTTGTTTGTTTTTTTAAACAAAACTCTTGATTATCTTTTGTCAGATTTTTAAAATCACTTTTGTAGGCTCCATCCCATCCCACGGTCCCTGTCCCAGTTTATCCTGGGATATTCCTTGTGCTGCAGGATGCTGAGCAGAGCCAAATGCAGTGGGGCTTTTTGCTGTGCTTCCCATCAGAGCCATCTGGGGACTTGTTGAAAAGGACACTGTTCTGTTAGAGATGGTGTTGGCCGTATCCATGTTCTTGTGTGTGTGTGTTCATCTACAAGTGTCAGAACACTGTTTCATGCCCACTGGAGATGTTATCTACTTTGATTACTAAGAAAGCACCTATTTATCTTGTATAGCAGCATTTTTTCTTGAAAATGCCTACAACACTTCTTCAAAAAGAAAAGTAAATCTTTCAAGTAAAAAAAATAAATCACAAAGAGATGTTTTTAAGATGTTCAGAATGCAGTTTCTATCAATTCTGACTGTTATCCAAACTAGTCAACATACAGCTGTTGCAAATTAGCTTCCTTGTTAAGAAAAAACATTATTTGAAATATCAAAGTAAATTGCAAATGGATCAGATTAAGATCTTTTGCTGTCAAAAGGAATAAAGTATAATATCAGAAATTGCATGAAGGCCTGCTTTTCAGTTGCTATTTTGAGAAAGATAGAAAAAAGTTAGATTATAGTAGTGTCTGAGTTCTGAAGTGCATTTTATGTATTTAACTTCAGTTTTCTTTGCTTTCCACCATCTACTGATAAAAGTGATTTGTTTTTCTTGTGAACAAGGAAATGTTGCCTTGTTTAGGACTTAGTCTCTGACTAATGGCTAGAACAGCTAACACCAGCAAGGAGAAACAGCATTTCAAAAATAGCTTTTATTCTGAATTTTTCCTTTGCATAATGCAGAACTAGTCTAAATACTTGTATTTATTTGCCTTTGTTTACACATTTCTCTTAAGAAGTATTCCTTGGCTGTTCTCTGGTCCAACTGATGTATTTAAAAAATACTGTTAATAAAGTAAACTCCTCTGGGAAATTCCACATTATTTATTAAGAGCATCATAATTCAGTAGTTTATAAACTTACTTTTTTACCGAGAGGACACAGGTGACCCAGAGAGGTAGTGGAGTCAGCTTTCTTGGAGATACTCAAAAGATACCTGGACATGGTCCTGACTAATCGGCTCTAGGTGGCCCTGCTTGTGTAGAGGGGTTGAACCAGATGACCTCCAGAAGTCCCTTCCAACCTCAACTATTCTGTGATTCTGTGAGTGCATTCTGGCATCCCATGGTTATTCAGGGCTTGATTTAGACAAGCAAATGAACTATGCAGCATGCCCCAAAGCCAGCACAAAATTATTACATGTAAACTATTGTGGAGCAGGTAATAAGATCCAATTTCCTTGAAGGAAAATTTAGGGGTTTATTTCCTTAAATGACTGGGCTTGCATTGACAACTATCCCCTTTCTCTCATGGGTGGGAAGACAGAATGACTCATGTAGCAATATGAAACTAGACAGAACCTCATCTCTTAAAGCTCCCTGACATCGAGGTTCTCAGAGGTTAAACCCAGCTCCTAATTTTTTCTTGATATAGACATGAAAGCCAATGAAGGTGTGTATTGTGCCTGCAAAAAGAACTCTATGCTTAAAGGCATTGTGTCTTTATTTTCTGACTCTGTCAGTCAATCTGATAAAAGATAGTACATTTCTCTCCAAATCTTGCCTCCTGTGTAGTTTAGGAGGTTTTCAGGATTTTAACCCAATTCCATAGAATTTGTTGTCAGTGAAGTTATTTTCAGCTTTGCGGATGACTTAAATTCCACTTGACCTACAACTAAGACGTGCAGTGTTCAAACTGGTCCAGGGCTACTGAGCTGCAAAGAGCTTCCAATCAGTATTTATTATATAATATGAAGATTAAAGTTCTTTAAAAAGCAATATATTTAGTAATGTTTCACATTATCAACATCCATCTTTATCGTAACATTGATATTGCCACCTTATAGTGTAATTAAATGTTATATAGTTTTATTATTTCATCTAACTAATAATGAAACTGAATAGCAATAGAAGCAGCACTGCATTTTTTTCTTGTTAATCTTGTTTTACTACTGTGTGTTGTTGAACAATGAAATAGTTGAGCAATGAAGAACAATCGCTCTTTTTTCAACATATATTTTCTAGCTCTTGTCCCTGTATTAGAGATCATCTAAAAAGACTGCATGTAGTGAGCAACTGCCCTATTTGTTTCACATTTTTTATGCCTTAGAATGAAAACTAATCACAGATAGAAGGTTGGTGCCTGGATTTTCAAGTTTGCCTCACAACTATTTTTTATTGTTGATGTTGAGGCCACATATATCTCAGAAATTATTATAGTACTTAATTTCTTTGTCTTTTAATTCCCCTCTGAGGAGAAAATACAAGATCTTTGAAATTAAGCATGGCATCATCTTCATAAACCAGGAAATGAATATACTGTTCAGATATTTAGCTAAAATAATAAAAAAACACATTGAGAGGACAAGTATAGGGAAAAAAATCTATAATGTTTTCTTTGATTTATCAGGTTTTTCTTTTTCTTTGTCAGGAAAGAAAGCTTTCCCAAAATCTGCATCTTCTGCAAGAAATTGCCTATGTTGATGTATGCTCAGATTAACTGGCAATAAACTTATAAGATATGTACGCGTCCTTTAATCTTCGTTGTCCTTTCATAGCATCATACCAAGGTGTAAGGTCTCTAGTGCAGCTTTCTGTTCAGGGCAAGGTGAACTATCAGATCAGGGCTTTATCCAGTTGGACCTAGCACATTTCCAAGTCTGGAGGCTGCACAGCCTCTCTGGGCAACTTGCTCCACTGCATGTCTGAATCTCTCTTGTTTCAATTTGTGTCTCTTGTCACTTCTCCTACCACCATACACAACTGAAGAGCCTGGCTTCATCTTCTTGATAAACTCGTAGTTATTAGGAGGCTATTTTTAGGCTTCTCCTTCAACCTTTTCTTCTCCAGAAATGTAGAATATTTTTTTTTTCATTTTAAAGAAAGACTTCATTATTACTTTATTGCTTATATTCTATTATTACTACTTGTACTTTCATAAATGTGTGCTGGTAATATAATTTTACTGTCTTTTTAGAGGAAAACTAATAGGAATATAAAATTAAAATGAAATAATTGCTCCATTTTCCCTACATTACATATTTTAATACTTTTACTTTTTTTATGTTATGTAAGACACAAAAGAAAATTGTCTCCAGGTCATTTCTGTTTAAAAACTCAACTACATAAGGACACTGCTCCTTTGAATAGGCAGCAAAACATGTCCTCTCATTAGAAAACCAGATCTTGATTAACCACAGATCTCTTGCTAACCACACTGCAGCTTTACTATCTCAAAAGATTAATGAGCAGCTGATGACATCTTTAATAAATACAGTGTCCTGAATTAATTATTCCCTGTCTAAAGCCATTCTAAGCAAATTTATTCATCAGGAATTAAATGGTGGCTTGTCTGCAACAAGTGAAATGGACTGCAACAGGTATGTTTGGGAGGGCAGACAATCAAGGTCTGTGACTGGAGTCAGAAGCTGTGGGATAAAGCAGGGGCTGTGGGACAAAGCATGCAATTGGCAGTCAAACAAAAAGTTCCTTCAACCAGCGTTTTTGCCATGAATGAGCTGGAGGAGTGTCTGTAAGCCACAGGGGTACTGAACTGACACTGTCCTTGTTTCTAAATGGCATACACATACCCCCTCTTCCAATTAATTACCACTGAAAGAGGAAAAGACCCTCCAGAACTCATATTACCATTATATCAGGGAATTAGAAGGGAAAAAAGTATGTGATTTCAAAACATGAAGTAAAGTCTTACATCTTTTTAAAAGTAAATGATATCTTTTTTAAGTCTTTTTAAAGACATAATTGTTATTCACTGTTTCTGGTTGCCTCTTATTTGTGTTCCAATTATCATAATCATATGACATATGTAAAAATTAAGAATGCAAAATTATTGCAAGAAACTCTAGCTTTCTCCAAAAATGTGACAGGTTATAGAAACATAGAATCATAGAATAGTTTGGGTTGAAAGGGACCTTAAAGATCATCTAGTTCCAACCCTTCTGCCACTGGCAGGGACACCTCTCACTAGAGCAGGTTGCTCAAAGCTCCATCCAGCCTGGCCTTGAACACTGCCAGGGAGGGGGCAGCCACAGCTTCTCTGGGCAATCTGTGCCAGTGTCTTAAGACCTGCACAGTAAAGAACATCTTCCTAAAATCCAGTCTAAATCTACCTTCCTTTAGTTTGAAATTGTTTTCCCTGGATCTACCACTCCATGCCCTTGCAAAAAGTCCCTCTCCAGCTTTACTGTAGGCCCCCTTCAGGTACTGGGGGGCTGCTCCAAGGTTTTCCTGGGGCCTTCTCTTTCCCAGGCTGAACAACTACAACTCTCTCAGCCTGTCTTCATAGGAGAGGTGCTCCAGCCCTCTGATCATCTTCATGGCCCTCTTCTGTACTCACTCCAACAGCTCCATGTCCTTCTTATGCTGGGGACTCCAGAACTGGACACACTACTCCAAGTCAGGTAGATAGCGGAGTAGAGGGGGAGAATCACATCCCCTGACCTGCTGGTCACACTTCTTTTGATGCAGCCCAGGATACAGTCGGCTTTTTGGGCTGCAAGCACACAATGCTGGCTAATGCTGATCTTTTAATTGACCAACACCGCCAAGTCCTTCTCCTCAGGGCTGTTCTTAATCCATTCTCCACCCAGCCTGTATTTCTGCATGGCATTGCCCCAACCCACGTGCAGGACCTTTTGAACTTCATGCAGTTTGCACAGTCCCACCTCTCAAGCCTGTCAAGGTCCCTCTTGATGGCATCCCTTCCCTCCAGTGTGTCAACCGCACCATACAGTTTGTTGTCATTGGAAAACTTGCTGAGTGTGCACCCAATCCCACTGTCCATGTTGCTGTCAAAGATGTTAAAGAGAACCAGGCCCAGTACTGATCCCTGAGGAACACCACTCATCACTGATTTCCACTTGGACATTGAGCCGTTGACCACAACTCTTTGAGTGCCACCATCCAGCCAATTTCTTATGCACCAAGTGGTCCATCCATCAAATCCATGCCTCTCTAATTCAGAGAGAAGGATGTCATGTGGGACAGTGTCAAATGCTTTGCACAGGTCCAGGTAGATGACATCAGTTGCTCTGCCCTTATCCACCAGCTGTGAAACCCCACCAAATTTGTCAGTCATGATTCGCCTCTGGTGAAGCCGTGGTGGTTGTCACCAATCACCATGTGCCAATCACCATGTCACCAATCACATGTTTTCCATGTGCCTTAGCATAGTTTTCAGGAGGATCTGCTCCATGATATTACCAGGCACAGAGGTGAGACTGACTGGCCTGCAGTTCTCCAGTTCTTCTTTCTTTCCTTTTTTATGTTTCTTTGTTGCCATATGGATAGCAGACCCTGATCATTCTTGCTATGTTACACTTAGAACTATTTTATAGTGAAAGCTGACACAAGTTTTATTTCACATCTCTCTTTTTTGTCAGTGTTCCTTTCATGAATTATGTGACACAAAGGAAGCTTCTGTAGGCAGAAAAGGTCACAATCTTTACTGAAACCTATTATACTCTAGGAAATCAGGTATCTGAAATATAACAATTGCATATAAAAAACATTTTTTACAGTTCTGAATATAAAGACTGTGTATTGATGTAAAACTTATGTCCAGTGTTGCTGCCTTACCAAAGTTATTCTTCTATTTGTAGATGAAACTGCATGGATAATGGAAATTGCAAGTAAGCATAAAAAATTGTAAATTAAGCAGTAAAGATATGGTGGAAACTGCTGTGGTCTTTTATTCCCCCGATCAAGTGGAACCCAAAATATGAGTGTAAGAAAATAATGAGCACATATGACTTTGGAACAAAAGCTGATTTGACTGATGGACATGTAAAAGACATGTAAAAGAGGAATATTTGTGACCAACTAGAATAAGTAAAAATGTGACTCCATCAGTGTTAAGGTCATATTAACCTTACAAAAAGGACTGCTTTGAGGAAAGTGAAGAATTTTTGATTGGCGAGTGGCTTTCTTGATCTTCCATTTTCCTCTGTGACACACTGACTGAGCACACTGTTCTGATTCAGATGTTAATTTATGGAAATGGATAATACAATGTATCTGATTGCTTAATTATGCATCCTGCAGATTCATTCAGAATCCTTATAATACATCTTGATGACCTTTCAAAGGTGGAACTCACAACTGGCAACTTTTATTGGGATTTAATCATCTGGACAATACTTCTCACATCTTTTTCTGATGAGGGTACTGACCCTTGTCTCTGACACCCTGGCATGTACTATAATCACTAATCTCTAATGCAAAAAGCAGTCATTCCTACGTAGTATGAGTGAATCCAAGAGTGAATGGAGTTAGCCCATAGCTCTGTCTCCTCACATTTTAATATTGAAAAAGATGTTATAAAGGTTTGCTATTGAGGGGGTTGCAATGTGCCTAACAACAAACGGGCATCATAAAGGCCAAATGAAGCTAGTGGGAAGTGTGGGAAGCTGTACAATACACAGTATAATAAATGGTATGGAGAAAATGGTAGTGTAATTCCGATTTGGGCTGTTTCATTATACAAAAACAAGGTATTTCTACTGGTAATGAAAAGCAACGTGTTGAAAATTGAAGAAAGGGCTCTTTACTGCATGGGTTACAATTAGTATGCATAATTGATTGCCAAGAGGTGTGACTAAAGGAAAAATATGACAGACTTAAAAAAATCAGCCAACATATAATGTGAATGTCTTGAGTTATAATGGTAAATATGTAGCTGTTAGAAAAGATATAAATCCTTATGTTATCCTCCAGGCCATAACACCAAGTCTTTATATTTTAATCTAGGAGCAACCCTGCCTTGGGTTTAGTTAACTATTGACTACAGAGTTTTTTAATTTCTTTCAAAAAACCTGAGCCTCTCTACTGCTTTCAGCCTGTAAGTCTGGATGGATGCTCTTCACCAGGGGATTCCTAACTAATTATGACTGACTGGTTGATTAATCTTAGTAAGAAAGGTAAGATTCTTGGCTGCCACTCCAAAATAGCAAAATAAATAACACATATGGAAATCACATGTCCCACTTGTGTTGTGTTTTGAAACACTAAGGCAGATAGATGATCTTGAAATCAAAACATCTGTAACAGTTTTAATATTTCATTACTCTCCTGCAAGAGTCTTAACATAAATTCCTTAAGTAAAGAATATAATATAAAAATCAAGGAGAGGTAGCATTCTACCAAATGAATTAACAGGACATATACGAAGGGAATAAAAGCATTTGATGTTTTGGTGTTGATAGGCCAGTACATGGCAGTTTGTAACTTCAGAGGTGACATTAAATGCATGTGAACACACAAAGAAAAGATGTGTGGCTGCTGACAGTAAAGTGCTTGCCAGGTGCTACATGTGCTGTGCAACGTATGTGCTGCTCTGTCATGTATTAAATGCACCTTAGAGTTATTGAGTAGCCGGACTGGGAAAAATGTCATCTTTGGTGGATAGACAGGGCAGAGGGACAAAGTTTTCTTTTTAAATAATTGCAATTGACCTCTTTGATTTTCTATTGTTGTGTACCTCTGGGTTTGTATCTTAAAGCCATTATTGGCTCCCAGATTTTATGAAACTAAGGCAGCTTTATAGTAGTAAATTATATGATGAAAAGGAAGTAAATGAGCAAATATGCATTTTTCTCTCTTTGGTTTTATTTTTCTTTTATTCCTTTTAATTTCTTTTATCTGAACTAATAGTGGATACTACTATGAAGGAAGAGATACATTTTTAGATTTTGTTAAAAAAGACCAGCTTACAAATGCTTAGAGTTTAAAATGGAAATGTATGTTTACTTAATCAGTCATCTAATTTAATTGACTAAATACATCATCCTAGCATGCAAATGCACTTAGAGTTAGTGTATGCATGCAAATATAGTCACAGCCTGTATTGGGCTGGCAGAGTGAAAATAGATACTGTTCCCCCTAAAACAAGAGAGAACAGTTCCTACTGTTGGATACCTAAACCTCTGGTTGGAACAATTTAGTGTTATTTAGTCTAAAGCTAATCTGCTGCACCCAGTAGCTGAGCAGTCAATGTGAGATTTGGACTTAATTTATTTATCAGTTATACCAAAACTGTTTATTTTCATGTTCAGAGAGGTTCTTGTGGCATATCAGCTGTCTGAATAACAGTGAACCATCAAGTCTTTTGTTTACAAACACGTTTGTTTGAAACATTTTTCATGTCAGGTTACAGATTGTGCCAATTACCCTGGGTCAGAGGAAAGGACATCATGTAATGCCAGTGCTTATAATGAAGCACGCTCTGATCTGATGGATGCATCTTGATTGAACATGTCATGTTGCATTTCATATGGAAAATAATGAAAAAAACTCTATGAAATATTGTCTCTTACCACAATTTTGAGCTTCAAACACACACTAGTTATCTCTCAGTGCTATTTCTTATTATATAAAACACTTGGCAGACATGAAGATTGTTACCTGAATGGTGGCAGGTAATTACTCACTGTGATAAGCCCACGCAGTGCCAACACCGGTACATGAGTATCTCCTGTTCCTCTGGGTCATTTGCTGCTGCTCCTGCCTTCTGTCTAGAGCAGAGATTGACTGTTCTGATGGGTCATCACTGCTAATGGCTTTTCTTAAATTTCTCTTGCCTTTGTTTCACTTCATATCAGCTGATTTCCATTTACCACGTTCACTGAGGGACTCCTGTGTGTCACGCATCTGGTATGTATGTCTCAAATAATTCTAGTCTCAATTTTAGATGCAGAAAACCTTCTGGTTGATAATTTCTCATTCCTTTTTGTTGAAAGGCAAAGCTTTTTTATCCAGCAAATAGATCTACTCATAGCAATTTGTAATTAATTTCAGATTTTGATTTAATCTCTAGTGTTAGTTCTGCAGCTCTCATAACTGCATGTTAACAGTGGGATTATGTTTGAGTTTTTGTGTTAAAAAAATCGAGATGTTTTGTATATATTTTTTAATATTTTTGTATATATTTACTTTCAGCTTCTGCTGTCTATGATGTCACTTCTTGTTAAGCTCTTCTTTTCATCTAATACATAGCTGTTGAGATAGATGAATTCCTATAACTATTTACTTTTTTTATTTTCTCCTTGACATGTGGTTTTCCTAGTGTAACTGATTCTGAATGATGCCTGCTCTGCTATTTTTCAAACAAGTTTTTGTGTTGTGATAGTGGTGCTATCCCACTTATGCCAAAACCAAACAACAACTAAGAATCTATTTTGCCAACCTGATGTGTAGTTCACATATCTGTAAATGGCCTTGATCAGTTGTCATCTTTAGATGAAATTTCAATGAATATTGTTTAGTATTTTTGATGTGCTGTGATTTTTGCCATACTAATATTTCAGTAGTCTTCCAATTCAAGATTTTCCTTTTGGGGAATTTTCCTTCACAAGGTGCCGTATCTCTTTACTTATCCCTTTGGTATCTATCCATTTGCATGAATATGCATCTATAACTGATGAAGCTGAAGTTAAATCATCGCTGATTTCTGAACACTGGGATTTTTTGTATATGTCATTTTGAGGGAAAATAGCTGCCAAAGCAAAGCTAGACTGGAAACTCAGCACAACTAGTGCTTGGTTTCTGTGATTGTGGCTTCCCAATGTTCTTTTCACCACTAAACTGTCGCTTCTTGCGGGGTCACTTAGGACTTCACTACTCCAATATGAAGCCAGCAAAGACGTACTTTATTTACTTTCTATCTCTTTTATACATTCGTACCAGGCGCCGGGAACGTACAGACCGATTGGTTCGCATCCCCCGTATGTGGGGCAGGCATATATGTTAGACGCATTGCTATTGGTCCATGTATCAGCACTCCTCATTGGTCCATGCTCTTCCTGGTAGTGTACTGGTCACATGACCAGAAGCATATCAGGGTGACTTCCAGTGTCCGACTGGAAACAGCTGATGTTGTCTCTGGTTCCTGCCCCTCGAGATGACCTCTAATATATGGCTGCGTGATTAACCCACAAGGCTATCAAGTAGCTGGTTCATTACATGCCATCGACCTACCCCAACAGCTTCTAAATTAGATTAAAGCCACCCATCAGAAGGGTAAGGCATGCTCTGGTATTGTCAATGACAACTTAGAGCAATTGCAGAACCCATCATTGCTCTTAGTACTATGTTGAGCATAAAGCTGTATGACTGACAACTCAAGTCAAATTCTAGTCCTGAGTCTGTTTGAAAAGTTTTCCATTGATTAGCCATATTCTGTGTGTTCTGTGCACTAGCTTGACTAAAACATATTTCTTCTTTAGCTTAAAAGACTTGGCCATTTATTCTCTCTAATGTTAAGGCATGAAGTTAATATTTTACATACACTGCATAATTGACAAAACTTCTAATGTCCAAAATATTTCTGCTTTATAGTAACAGGAAGGCCAACACCAAGTCCCTCAAAATCAATAGATGTATTCTTTGCAGCATGAGTGGGCTTTGAATTGTGCCAAAATTTGTCCATGGAATATCAGTGCACCAGTAGGGGAACTGTGGAGACATGGAGAGTAGCTGAATGAGTTAGTATGGACGTTGAAAGCCTGCCTGCATGCCTGTGTGGGTGTGATGTGCTTTTTTCCAGATTGATTTGTGTAACTGATCAGGAAAATTTAGAAAATTAAAGCTGTGAATCCAGGTTCATGGATTCCCATACCTAAACCAGTTTATTAAATATTATCTTGTATCCCTGTATGGTTCTACATGGTACTGTGTAAGTTTATACAACAGAGCTCCTAAAATGTTTCTTTTTCTTTATACAGTCACATTTTATTAATTAGCTAATATGTAAACCCATGTAAACTCTGTACATAGTGTAATTCCATTAATTTTGAACTACATCAGAAAAAAAATATGAGAAGCATATATTAAATAAAGTAATTCTTCTCACCCATTCACCAGCATATTATTTTTTAATGTATTTTTCCTTGTGCTTCAAGCATTTATGGCTGTTTTTGAGGATGGTTTTGAAAGATGTTGGCTCTGCAATTGAATTTTTTGATTAAATGTTTGAATAATACCAGTCTTTTAAAATGAAATAAGCACATTCAGCTTGCCAGACTCTTTAGCCTTGAGTTGTTAACTCCCTAGTGTCAATCATGAAATGTATTTAAAAATGAATGATGCCACAGCTTGGACTTAAGAAACAGGGAAAAAGTAACTGAGGCTCAGCACTGCAATCAGAGGTGATACGATTTTTTCACTTTGAGAATGTCGAGATGGTTTGCAGGACTGTCCTTTAGAAGGAGTCTTTCTTAACTTTAGAGAATCTTACCATGTAACAAATGGTGATTTGCCAATCACCATTAATGGTGATGGTGATTAACTTCAGTCCGAAACCTCTTCACTGTCTGATACTTGAAGAGACATTTGTTTTTCAAACAAATGTTCAGCATGAACCTCTGTTGTAGGTACAGGTTATCTCATGCTTTATTAGTTGTAGGTCAATTCATTGTTTGTCACTTTGTAGATTTTTTAAGATGCTATGTCAAAACCAAAGGCACAACAGAAATGAACAGTTTCTTCTACACATGCCATTCCCTAGGGAAGAGACTGTGAAATTGCAATACAGCTCTTAAAACTTTTTCTAAAAATTACTTTTTCTGTAAGAAAAAATGGTTTTGACTGAGTAATTTCTACTAACTGTGCACCAGGAGGTCAAAGAAGTTACAGGATTTGCTTAGCTCAGTAGGGGTTGATAAACAAGATGTACCTGAAATAAGAAAGTGCTGGAAGCTGGGATGTGCTGGCATTTCCTTCAGACTCTGTGTACAAAATCATATTGTTAAGTAGCAAAAAGCTGATCTTGGTCCCAATCTGATGACTTTTTTTTGGGAGATTAAACAGAGAAATGAGTATGAACATGTAGAGGCCAATGACACAAGAGACAGATGAAAAAAAATAAACAATAAACCAAACCTATTATGTTCCTTCCTTGGTTATGATGTAGGACAATCCAAGTCATCCATTTTATTTTTGTATCAGAGACATGACTGGCTGTCATGTCATTTTCTGACTACTGCCAGAAAGCCAAGGGAATTTTTACTATTGTCTTGAATAGGAATACAATTAAGGACTAACCTATATAACTGAATCACATACTATATGTGCTTTTTCATTCTTCATTTTCTATTACTAATTGAGTTATATCTCATATTAAGCATAGCAGTGGCTGAATTTTCTCATAAAGAAGATTTCTGCTTTTCTTCAGGCAATGTTTCATTCTCCTTTCTCATGTTCACTTGAAAGACTGTTATCTGAAATCGCTCTGTGCTTCAAGTTCTAGGAATCAGATGAAAGTGAAGAATGCTTTCATTCCCTGTAGAGTTTAATCTCTTACTACTCTGACTCAGTTATTTTAAATTAAGTCTTATAATTTTGCTGTTACACAAGTTGAACAGATATTATATAAAGCAGAACAAAAGAATTTTTTTGTTTAAGGTTTTATTTTGTAAACAAGGTAAGTGGTTGCCTTTGCAGAATGAATATTTCCAGGAAATGCAATCTCTCACCATTGAATTTAAAAGCAACCCTGAGTGTGTCTCTTTTTGTGGAAAAACAGCCTACACAAACTGCCCACCATGTAGCATCATTAAATTGATAGCCTGTATTAGACAGTAGCCATCTGAATGTTGCTGAAAGAGACTGTATTAATCAGAGCATGTTTTTACGATTATCTCGAAGGAGATGCAGAGAAAGGAGCTCACACAGTCACTGTGCCACATGACTGGATGGTCTCTGCTTGCTCAGTGTAACAAATGGAGTTAATTGCATTGTTCAGTAGTAGATAACCAAAGTTCTGGATTTCATCACTCCTTGTAGTACTGGTATGAAAATCAGTAACTTAGGACAGTGAAATTTGCTAACACCTGTTACAGATCTCCCTACTATTTCCTTTCTATGCATCTCTGAACTTCAGATTTTTTTATTTTTTGGTTGTGGATTAACATGGATGCCCATTGTACATGTATAATACATTAATGAAAAATTTAGGTAATGTGGAATTATTTCTCTACAGAATTTGAATAATGATACAAAGGTCATCTCACTAAAGTACTTACAAAGAAACAAATTCCAAGTAGTAAAGATATCAATGAGTAACACTGCCAGGCAGTAAGCATTAAAAATTCTTACTGTGTTTATGAATTTCCCTGTCAGATAAGAAACACTCTATGCCACTATGATACTGTGGAACTTCCTTCCTACTTGATGTTGAGGGGGAATAAAAAACTTGTGATGCGGCTTAAAAATTTATAATATTTTACTGATTATCTGAGACATTTTTTTAAGGGTGATGGCTAACAGTATCATAAAAGTGGGCATCAGGGATTTCTGCTTGGGCAATAGGACATCAGAGAATACTGATGAAACAGTAGAGAATGATGGAATATTTACCATTTATTAACCAACTTTAAAGAGATTAAGAGAAACTGGAATTAATGTTATCTCTTGCAGTTTAGAAAGAAAAAGAAGTCACAATAAACCCAAACCTTTTTATGTAAATGGTGAAACAGTGAGTATTTAATCAAACTCCTGAAATTTTTTACCATAATTATTATCTGACAACTTTTAGGAACTACCTAAAAGCATTTTGCCAGCTTTTGCGCTGGCCTTTCAGAAGATTGCATGGATTAAGACAGTGATGAGAGTGTTAAAGAATGAAATTCCTTTTAGAGAAAGACTTTGAATAGTTTGTCTTTCAAAGTAGAAAACAGTAAATTTGAAATGGATTGTATAAGGGGAACTAGAGAAATAGTATCAGCTTCTGTGATAGAGCTGCATCTGATATTGAACTAGGTTTAATGAGAAACAAGACTTGCATTAGAAACAAAGTCAGTAATATATTGATAGGTAAGTGATAAAATTTTCCTGACTAGAATGCATTAAATGAAGGAACTAAACCTGAAATATTTTAGTGCTGTGAGATACAAAGTGAATAGATGAATATTAAGGGTAGACTAAACAGAAGATGAACATGTCATCTGAAGGATTAATTTATGAATATCATTGCCTATATAAAGTGCACTATCTTGAGAAGTAACAGATTATCTGAATTATTAAAATGGGATCTGGTTGGGTCTTGTACCTTTTTGTTATCTTACTATGATTATTTCAAAGAAATTTCATTTCAATCACAAATGTCATATTTAGCAAGAATTTCTCAGTACTGAACTTGACACTGTTCAATGTTTGCCATCATGCTATCTTAATGTATAGATATTCCTATTATTGTAGCTTCTGAGCAATAAACTTTTGTCTAGTCTAGAATTTTGAAATTAAACTAATTTTTTATAAAGCAAATTTTGATCTTTTATTTAGGTTTGAAATTCTACCAGTTCAATTTTTTTTAATGTACCAGAAATATGTAACTAAGCAATCACATTGTATTTTCTTATATAAGGGAACTTTGACTACATCTTGTGCAAGCTGATTTAAAATTGTATTGTGTGATGCATGGACACAGCTTATTGACTTGTTCTTGATCTCAATATCTATATATTGTGCTATTATCAATAAAATGCCTATTTTATAGTATCATCTTCGCATCCTGCTAAACCATTTTCCTAGCAGCCTATGACCATGAGCCTATGCATAACTCTACATGCGTTTGGAACAGGCAAGCATATGGATAGTGTGGTACACATCATCCAGTATACATCATAGAAATATCTAATTACCTAGTCTGATGAGGGCATTGTTCCCCTTCACAGAGGCATTTTTTGGAGCCTTTCAATTTATTGGGAAATTTTCAGTGAGCAGAATTTGCTGTCTTTATTACATGCAACACAAACTGGCTGTATGGACAGATACTTATTCTGCGTGATGTTTCACTTAAATGAACAATAGTAAATAATAGTTAAAAAACACTCACAAAGAGGGAAGAAGAAAGAGATGACAATAAAAAGGATTAAACTTCTGAAATATTTTGATTTATTCATGAATAAGAAAAAGAACAGAGCTTGTATAAATACAGATTACTATGGTCAGCTTCTTATTTGTGACTTTCCATTTCTCATCATATCTGTCATTTTTTCACAAAGCACCATTGAAGATGACTAGTCTGCACTGCTGGGATTGTGAGATACAATTAAGGACACAGGGTAGAAAAAGATAACTCAAACATGTTATCTCAAGGATGACTGATTGCATTTTGAGGAGTTCTTCATGATGCAGCGAAATGAAACTGGAGCACTTTTTCTATACCTTGTAGAGATCTTGCTCTTGCTTTTCTGTCTGTGGAAAAGGGTGTTAGGGTATTTGTGTATGTTCTACAAAGAGCTGATCCTATTATTTATAGCTCCTGATAATTGCTAAAGTGGAAATCAGTTTGCGTCCTATTATTTTTTTTCATTTTCATATAGGAAAAATTGTGTTAAGTATTTCTAGAATGAAGGTTTTAATGTTTTCCTGGCAGAGTATTAATAACCCTATACTCTCACTGATTCTAAGTACGTCACTTTAATGGGTTAAGATCCACTGTGCTAGAGAGCTTGTGCTGCCGGTTCTACCAGAAGATGGGTAGAGAGACTCAAGCTTTCACTTTGTCTTACTCTTGGTTTGGGGAAAATTATTGACTCTCTCACTTCACAGGATCCCCAGCTTGTAAATGGAGATGACTTCTTACCTAGTTCACAGGTTGTTTTTTGTGGGGCTTTGAAGCTGTAATATGCTAGGCAAATTTTACACAATCTATTCTTATGTTTCACATTCTCACTCTTTCGAAAGCATCACATTGTTCTTGTAGATGTTAAATAATACAACCAGCTCTATTGACAAGCTGCAAGTCTTCTTCATATATGTAGAGTAGCTGCATTAAGTTTCTGTGCTTAATTACCCTTCACAGTACAGCTGACTTCACATTGCTGTCTGTAGAGAGAGCCTGGGAAGGGCTGACCCCAGCAGGGCCAAATGACTCTTTCCTTAGGTGACTCACTTTCCTTAGGTGTCAAAAAGATTGTTCTTGTCTTTTAAGTATGTATTGATAGAGAGTGGCTCTGAATCTCAACATCAAGAAGTATCTAATGTGCAGCCATGACTCAGGTTTGTGTTCCTAGGGCTGAGAAGAATTCAGCCACATTACTGTTTTGGGGGTTTTGCTTAACATGAAGCACGGCTTTTTGTGGATCATCCTTAGACCCACCCAGTACTCCCATTGTCTGGTTTCTTAGACACTCAAAGCCTCACTTTTTTTTAGGTCTACCTGTTAGAGAATAATGCCCAGTTTTTCATGTTATGGACCTTAAGCTGATGGTGTGGAGGATATATTCCCAAATCCTGCTCTAGGGAAGATAGATTTAGAAATCATCAACTCTCTTACCAATGTGGAAAAAATTCCATAGAGAGTGGAAAAACTAGGCTCTCAGTTCCATGCTAAGATTCTGTTCTCTGATTCCTTCATTATGTTCTAGATGTTTCTCAATTTTACGTAATTTAATTGATTTTGCTTCTGCCAGATGAGTTTCTTTATACTTTAGATCTCACATTATTTTACAAACTCTGAGACTGTAAATCACAGCATAATTGAAATCTGAGGTTCATGGTATCCCCTGTTCTTGTTGAGGAGAAAAAAAAGTTGATAACTTGTAGGAATGAGAGGTAAAGTTTGCAAACTCATAACAAACAATTTTACTCTAAAGATTAAAGATCATTTAATTTATTTGATTCTTACATGGACTTAGCAGAACAGTATGTGAACTGATTACAGCATTGCTTAAGACATAAGATAACGAGGTGAAGTATAACATGTTGAATGGAGCTCTTTTCAGACCAAAGCAATGCTGTTTACCAAATCACTGGCAACATCTTATCACACTAAAACAGACATAGACTTCTTACATTTAGTTTTGAGAGGCAGCTGAAATTCAATATGTGTACAAAACTTTTAAATGGTACTGAAATGGCTGATATACAGAAAAGGTAAATAACGTTGAGCATTAATATCTTTCATACACCTTCACTTTCTGAAACAGATTGGTTGTAACCAGGAGAAAAAAACAGTTTTTCTCTAATTTCTATGTCTATGCCATGCAATGGGATTTACATTGTAGAATCCCTGAAATCTTTTACATTCCCCTGAATTCCCAAGGTATTTTTAACTTTTTGATAATTCCCTACTGCTTTAGTATAATTTTGGAAACAAACAGTAGTATAAAAAATGTTTTTAGATACACAGTAAATTAAACAATGCCAGGACCATGTTCTGTTTCTGAAACCAGTTAGTGCAGTCTTGGCCGCAACTATATAACTAAATTCTGTTATCTTCCAAAACTGGGCTGAATTAGGAAAAGCACTGCCAGCAGGTCAAAGGAGGTGATCTGTCCTCTCTACTCATCACTGATGAGGCCGCATCTGAAGTGATGGATTCTGCTCTAAGCCAGGTGGTTGGACTAAATGATCTCCAGAGGTCTCTTACCACCTCAGAAGTTATATGAAAACAGGGTGGCCACTTCTAGATTGCCTACTGGGAGTTGTCTCAGGTCTGAGCTAATAATTGAATTGCATCCAGAAATATTTTCTAAGAGTGTAGTTTATTTGAGCTAAACCACAGCTGAGTTCATCCTAATTTGGAGAGATGTTGAGAGAAAATACAGAAAGTGTGCAGACATCTGTGATATTAAAAACCTTTCTGTACCTGACTGATATGGATATGGTACTTGACTGGATATGAGCCAGCGGTGTGCCCAGGTGGCCAAGAAGGCAAATGACATCTGCATCAAGAACAGTGTGGCCAGCAGGAACAGGGCAGTGATTGTCCCACTGTACTCAGCACTGGTGAGGCCACACCTCGAGTGCTGGGTTCAGTTTTGGGCCCCTCACTTCAAAAAACATATTGAGGTGCTGGAGTGTGTCCAGAGAAGGGCAACAAAGCTGGTGAAGGGACTGGAAAACATGTCTTATGGTGAATGACTGAGGGAGCTGGGGCTGTTCAGTCTGGAGAGGAGAAGGGTCAGGGGAGGATCTCATCGCTCTCTAAAACCACCTAAAGGGAGGTTGTATTGAGGCGGGGGTTGGTCTCTTCTGCCATGCCCATAGTGAAAGGACGAGAGGAAACAGCTTTAAATTGCAGCAGGGGAGATTCAGATTGGACATTAGGGAAAAACTTTTCACTGCAAGGGTGATTGGGTATTGGAATAGGTTGCCCAGAGCAGTGGTGAAGTCACTGTCCCTGGAGGTGTTCAAGAGTCGTCTGGATGTGGCACTGGGTTATGTGGTTTAGTGATGATGTAGATAGGCAGTTAGACTGGATGATCTTGAAGGTTTGTTCCAACCTTAGTGATTTTATTCTATTCTATATATCTGGTTTCTTAGCTCAAAATTAAGCTAATCTAATTGCTACTTTAATTGCCTCATGTCAGATTGGTATGTTACATTTTTATTATTGAGTTCCTTTTTAATACAAGAAGTAAATAATTTTTAGTACACAGCAGCTAGATTTTGATTTAACAAATTTCTTGCTTTTGTGTGGCCCTGGCAACATCTTTAAGCACTTTTGCTCTCTTTATATGTCAGTTTTCAAGCCTAGTTTGTGGCCTTTTAGTACAGATCTAGACACACTGCAGTGTTTTGCTGTGTTTTGGAAGTATTCTTGGTGCCTCATGAAATAAACATAATTGATGGTCTATGTGCTTCCTTCCATTCCTGTAGTCAAAATGAGATGTTCAGATGCTGTGACAATGAAGATATGAACCTCATAAACCAGGCAGATCCATGCCATTATCAATAAAAAAATAGTGTTCTCTATGTCTTTATATGTGATTATCAGCTTTTTGTGAGACTCATAGCAGTGTCACCTTTTCATACACCTGTGTTTCTGTATAATGCTAATCCTTATTAAGTGACTTCAGTGAAATAGATGTATATTAAATAATCACCATCTGGAGATGAGGAATAAAAAACACATCCTGAGTGACCACTTTAGGCCTATGTGCACATGCAGAAAGAAAGAGTACAATAGCCATGTGATCTGTTCCCTCACCAAAAAAACCCAAACAAACCACAAAGCCTACTGAGAACTGAAGTTCTAATCATCACTGGAGCAGGGCCACCAATGCCCCTTAAGAGATAGATGCCTCAGGGTATTAGGACTGAACAATCTTTCCTTGGCATTCTTTTATTTATTTAGACTTAGGTTTTACTTGATTCTTTTTAAATTTTCTGTGATACTAAGAGTAAGGTAAAGCCTGTCCTAATGTATATCTGCTTCTATTAGATTTCTTTTTACCAGAGCTACTCCTTTCACGTCAAGGAGAGAGGATGCCATAGCCTCAAGCAGCCATTCTGCACGCAGAAAGGAAATGTGTGATGTCTCAATCCACTTTCGTGAGTGCAGATTTGAGTGTCAGCAGGTCTTTCCAGGACCCACAGAACTGTCCTGCCAACCTCTATTCTCTGGAGGAAATATGTCTCCAGCAACTGCCTCTGAGGCAATTCACCTCTCTGCTCCCTGCCACAGCACTCTGATAATAGAGCCATACTGCAGCTCACCAATTGCATTATTTTTGTATAAAATCCATTAAATTGCCTTAGATAAGTCAAATGTGATACTCAAAGTAATTGTATACAGATAAAGAGATTCTGAGAGGGCACTGCCCACAGGATGTGTAAGATATCTGACATTTTTACAGTAACTCAAAACTCCAACAGATATTCATTTGGGATAAAGGTATTAATCTGGTATTAAACAGATAATCTAATCTTTCAGTTACAGTGTCTTCCCTGATCAATGTGATTTTCAAGTGTAATTGTTTGGTATCTACCTGTCCATTCACTTTTGAAACTAAGAAGCAAGAGGAGCAATTTATTTTTACTGGTGCTTTTATTTTTCCAGCCTAAACCTACAGCAAATACTTTGTTCTTTAGAAGAACATTAAATAGAATAGTATTTTGGTTTCAGATTTCAATGCATTTTCATTGTGTCAATGCCTGAATATAAATGTACGTTGTGCCTTGTATGTGATACGGTGTGTTCTAACTGCTTCATCATAAAATGAAATAGGTTGTGATGCTTATTGTGACTGGAGGTAATGAAAATAATCTAAAGGTAACATTATTTGAAATCTGTAAAACACAGAAAAGGGTCAGTCATGTTTATTTGGTCATTGTCTATTTTAATTTAAATTTTAATTTTAGCCCCATACTCTCATTGCTTCTGCTAACAGGGAGCTAATTGCTGGTTGAAGTCACAATAACTTGTAATTATTTTATGCCTTTGTTAGGTAATAATGAAATGGATCTTGTGTCTTTAACAAAATTAATTATTAGAGATCTGTGATCTTCAGTGTTTGCATGTGTATGCTTTTCTTTTGACAGCTGTTTGGGAAAATTTGAAACAATTATAACAGAAGATGAAAGTGCAATTAATATTATGAAGTTACAGAAAATAGAAACATAGAATTATAGAATGGTTTGGGTTGGAAAGGACCTAAAAGTTCACCTAGTCCCAACCCCCCTGCCATGGACAGGGACACCTCCCACTAAACCAGGTTGCTCAAAACCCCATCCAACCTGGACTTGAACACTGCCAGGGAGGGGGCAACCACAACTTCCCTGGGCAACCTGTTTCAGTGCCTCACCACCCTCATAAGAACTTCTTCCTAAAATCCAGTCCAAATCTACTCTAGATCTACTGGAATGCTGCTATGAAGTCTCCCTGGAGCCTTCACTTCTCCAGGCTGAACAACTTCAACTCTCTCAGCCTGTCTTCATAGGAGAGGTGATCTAGCCCTCTGATCATCTTTGTGGCCCTCCTCTGGACTCACTCCCACAGCTCCATGTCCTTCTTATGTAGAGGACTCCAGAGCTGGACACAGTACTCCAGGTGGGGTCTCACAATAGCAGAATAGTAGGGGAGAATCACCTCCCTCGACCTGCTGGTCGAACTTCTTTTGATGCAGCCCAGGATACCTTCGACTTTTTCAGTTACAAGCACACATTGCTGGCTCATGTTAAGCTTCTCATCAACCAGCACCCCCAAGTCTCTCTAGCGTATCAACCGCACCACACAGTTTGGTGTCGCTGGCAAACTTGCTGAGGGTGCACCTGATCCCACTGTCCATGTCACTGACAAAGATGTTAACGAGAACCAGGCCCAATACTGATCCCTGAGGAACNCCCTGAGGAACACCACTCATCACTGATTTACACTTGGACACTGAGCCATTGACCACAACTCTTTGAGTGCCACCATCCAGCCAATTTATTAGGCACGAAGTGGTCCATCCATCAAATCCATGCCTCTCTAATTCAGAGACAAGGATGTCATGTGGGACAGTGTCAAATGCTTTGCACAGGTCCAGGTAGATGACATCAGTTGCTCTGCCCTTATCCACCAAGCTGTGAAACCCCTTCATAGAAGGCTACCAGATTTTTCAGTCATGATTTGTCTCTAGTGAAGCCATGTTGATTGCCACCAATCACCTCCTTGTTTTCCATGTGCCTTAGCATAGTTTCCAGGAGGATCTGTTCCATGGCACAGAGGTGAGACTGACTGGCCTGCAATTCCCCAGCTCTTCTTTCTTTCTCTTTTTAAAAATGAGGGTTATGTTTCTGATCTTCCAGTCAGCAGGAACTACACCAGACCATCACGACTTCTCAAATATTATGGATAGTGGCTTAGCAAATTCTTCTGCCAGTTCCCTGAGGACCCAAGGATGTATTTCATCAGGTCCCGTGGACTTGTGCACATTCAGGTTCCTCAGATGATCTCAAACTTGATCTTCCCCTACTGTGGGTAGTTCTACATTCTCCTAGTCCCCACCTTTGCCTTCCATGACTTGGGCGGTGTGGCTTGAGAACTTACTGGAGAAGACCAAGGCAAAAATTCATTGAGTACCTCAGCCTTCTCCATATCCTGGGTCACCAGCTCTCCCATTTACTTCTGGTGAGGGCCCACATATTCCCTGGTCTTTCTTTTATCACTGATATACCTATAAAAGCTCTCTTGTCCTTGATGTTCCTGACCAGATTTAATTCTATCAGGGCTTTAGCTTTCCGGACCTAATCTCTGATTTCTTGGACAATTTCTCTGTATTCCTCCCAGGCTACTTGTCCTTGCTTACACCCTCTGTAGGCTTCCTTTTTGTGTTTGAAGTTGTCCAGGAACAACTTGTTCATACATGCAGGACCCCTGGCATTTTTGCCTGACTTCCTCTTTGTTGGATTGCATTGCTCGTGATCTTGGAGGAGGTGATCCTTGAATATTAACCAGCAGGGCGCAGGGTGCAAGTACAGGGTGGCTAATATTTCCATATAATGATGGAGAAGTGTATTCTGTTTGTGTGATTCAAATAATAATATTGAAATTGAGGAAACACAGGAAATGTTTCCATATCATTAAACAAAATTGAAAGTAGACAAAATGCTCTAAAATCAGAAGGGGGAAATGACAGCTATTGTTATTTTTATTTACTCTCAGTGTTCTCTTCAACTTCTACTTTCTCACTTTTTTCTCCTTTCTCAATTCTTCTGCCACCAACTTTCCCTATTTTTAATTAGTAGGTAGCATCATGAGTTTCAGAGATAACATTAAAAGCAATTTATCAGGCTGGGTTTTATGCTGCATGAACTGAGAAAGTGCAGGTGCTGTGGTAGCTAAAAACAGTCCAAGGTGAAAGTTATTGTTGCAAAAGACAGGTTTGTCCCAAGATTGGCTTGTTCAGAAGCAGAATTTCTATTGTAGCAAAGACAAGAAAAAGCATTTCCCATCTCCTAAGCCAGTAAGAATAAGAGTTGGGAAACAATGTAAAACTGCCTGTGCTGATCCTTATATTTTTCTTTTAAGGCAGAATTCTTTCTCACCCAGATAGAATTCACATATTGCCCCCGAAGGTGGCAGTACTGGTGATATACTTGTGAATTAGATGACAGAAACAATGGCTCTTGGGTTGGTTTTTTTTGGATTACAGGTCCAAACTATACTCAATTTCAAAACCTCACTGATATTTCAACCTTCCAGGTTGAAAAGTGCTCTGAAAAATGTTTTCCACCAAGATATGTATGAGTAACCAAAACATACTCTGGTTTGCTCAATCATTAAATTCCAGATGGAACTTCCAAATAGTCATAGCCTGAAGACAGCTTCTGAATTAATTTATGTATATTGATGGTACTCTATTTAGTAAGTCTTTCAGTCTCCTTTCTTATCAGCAATCCCTTCTCTACAGAGGCCAATAAAGCTTGCTCAGGAGAAGATTTTTAAACTTTAAAACAGAAAAGTGTGTTTGATCTTTAAACATATGTCTATCCTCTGACTTTATGCTGTGGAAATCTTTCCATCCCTGTCCCTTTCTGGTGTGATAATAGCCTTATTTTTTGACAGGTGTGTGAACAAAGAGTGCTTCCTCTTGTACACCAATAGATAAGCCCATTTTTATGATCCCTTCCCTCACCTGTCCCCTCCAAACACCCTGGGTCTGGAGCAAAAGCTCTTGCTACAACATGTCAATGTGACAGGGACTGTGCATGTGTAAATTAATACTTATAGTTGTGTCAATAGCTATTTCTAGTTCCTATTCTTTCCTGACATTGTTTCTCAGTACTATCTTCTGCTTTTTGCTTTATTTTCCCAGTAGCACCCTCTTTTTCTTGCATTTATTGAAAACTCCACACAGAAACTCCAAGTCAACAGCAAGTCAGCAGACAAGCAAACACATTGCTCAACTGCTTTGTGCAGGACATGTCTATCATCATCTCATTACATACATTCCCTTCTTCATGTTAGCTCTTTCTGTTATGAAGTTTCTTCAGGTACTGGTTTTGCAAACGGCCAGGGTAAGCCACAAACCAGACAGAGTTTTGTTTCTATCACTCCCCGCCGAAAATTTAGAAGGGGAGTAAGGAAGACAGGCTTAGGTTGGAAATTGAAAACTAATAACAAATTTAATGGCACAGGGATAAATAGTAACAGGTGGGGAGAAAGGGAAAATGCATATATACAAATATATACAACCCGAGCTCCGATGACCGGTGATACAGGCTGCTGAAAGGTCCTTCACTGCAAAGCCGATGGGAAGGAAAGAGTCCAAAACTCCAGCACCCGATGCAGTTGGAGTGCTGCAGACCACGTGGCGAGCTGGTAGCCAAAAGCTGGGCCTCTCCTCTGGGCTCCACGTGGCGAGCTGCAGGCAGGGGAGCGTGGCAGCAGAGAG
>VZRW01001430.1:152036-251887 GCA_013398125.1 Aegotheles bennettii
TGGGCTTCTCCATCCTCCCGCATTACCCACCACGTGTGGCCAGGGCCTTGAGCACAGACAATCCCATGAATGGGTTTATCTCTACCCAGAGCGGGATGGACCCAAACAGCTTTTCCCAACAGATTCTTCTCACGTACAACCCTATCCCCATCTACTGTATGTAAAAAGTCTGATTGGGCAGGACCAGCTCGATTGACAGACCCCCTGGTGTTGACTAGCCAGGTGGCTTCAGCTAAATGCTTATCCCAATTCCTAAAAGTGCCACCACACACTGCCTTTAGGGTGGTTTTCAGCAAGCCGTTGTACCGCTCAATTTTTCCAGAGGCTGGTGCATGGTAAGGGATATGGTAGATCCACTCAATACCATGCTCTTTGGCCCAATTACCTATCAAATTGTTCTTGAAATGAGTCCCATTGTCTGACTCAATTCTCTCTGGGGTACCGTGCCGCCACTTCACTTTTCTGGCTGATGGTTACTCTTGGGTAACTTTTCAGTCTTAACCTTATTAATACTTACTGGTTGTTTCAAAAATTATTGTAAAAATATATTGTCCAATATATTTGTTATTTGTCCTACTTCTGTGACTGCACAGGCTGCATAATCATGGGCTTTTGAACCAAATCTGCAGTCCATTAACACTGCCATTAATTAAAGAAAAGAGAACATTACTTGGTGGTTGTACACTGTGAATTCTTACCAGATACTTGTAAAGGTCTATTGGTATACATAGTGTTTCTGCTCCTTGCTTGTAAAGGTCTATTGGTATACATAGTGTTTCTGCTCCTTGCCTCTCATTCTCTGAATACAGGCAGTCCAAGATAGAAATGTTTTTGGGAGTCATTTTGAACTAATCTAACTTTAGGCTGCTGTAAAAAGGGGCACTCCAACTCTACCCCAGTATTGGTCACATCTGCCTACAGTTCTCTAATGCCCTGTATCAATCAAAGAGTTCATTCCCTGACAGCAGCCAGCCAAACTAAGAAGATATTAGCATCACTCTGCTGACACCAATTTGAAAGGAAAAAAAAAATTAGGCTAGCAGGTTTCTTAAAATATCTGTTGCTATATAATACATACTTTTGTGCATAGCAACTTCTATAAATGTATGCTAAGTATATTTGTCAGAAAGTTTCAAAAGCTTTACCAGAATCTTTTCTGTCTAAGTCAAAGGTCTTGTACTCAAGTCTGGAATCCTTATAAGAAGAGAAGTTTCAAAGTCACAAAAATAACTTTTGAAAGAGAGAGCATAATGACCACCAATCATGGGATCAGTGTTATTCAGGATAACTTTGTCATATAATAGACTATCCTGTCTTCCCTGCAGTTCAGGCAGTTACTGCTGTCTGCTCTTCATTTCAGAACAGGGTCACTCTTACTTATCTCTTAGATTTGGGTATCTTAAGAAATTAGAAGTTATTTTATAAAAATAATTTAAAATAAAAATAGTTAGGATTTAGACTTGTGCTTAGCTCATATGTTCTATTTTTCTCCC
This sequence comes from Aegotheles bennettii, assembly GCA_013398125.1. Lineage (NCBI taxonomy): Eukaryota > Metazoa > Chordata > Aves > Caprimulgiformes > Aegothelidae > Aegotheles > Aegotheles bennettii. The sequence continues at coordinate 153,530 of VZRW01001430.1, forward strand.
AGTAGTTAGGTATACTTCTCTTCTAAATACAGATAATTATACCTATCCAGCTGGGTACAGGATTTTGAAATTCTTACTAACAAGGTATTCATCAACCATCTTTTTGTTTCATAAAAACAGATAAGAAGCAAAGTGCCTAAAGAAAATTTTATCTAGTGGCTGTGTATTCCCGAGGACTTCATTACCTTGCAAGAATACGCTAGAAGTCTTCTTCCTGGCTTCTTTTGCCAGCAGAATTTACTAACTCCAGACTGCACGCTAAGTTGGTAAAGTCGACTCAATCTTGCAGCTGGCAGGCCTGCTAAAGAGGGAGTATAGCATGGATACTTTGGGTAAAAAAGAACTTAGATTGAGGTTTATATCTTCCAAGATACTAATTACCAAAAAGGCAAACTGGGAGATGGGGATATGATTCTGCCTAAAATAAGAGAGAAATGCTGTGGGATCCTGAATGTGAATGTGGTGAGATAGTGATACGAGTACCAACCAATGCTCAGGTCAAGACTTAATGACTGTCTATCTTGTATACATGAAACTACTCTCTTGCTTGTCTTTCGCGTGAGCTTCAAAACACATCAGGACAAACAGGGTGACCAGATAAGCCCATTGGTTTACCATAAGGCTGAACACATGTGGTATAAATGGACGGAGAATGCTCATGCTGACAAGTTTCAAATTGAACTTCTAACAGCCCATGTACCACTTTGTAGTACTTACAAATCATGACGTCGTAACACATCATGAACAGAAAGCTGTTCCCCTAGCCCTGAACCGTAAAACACTGCCTCACTTGAAATATGACAACTGTGTCCACTGAGATGGCTGTTGACTAGTGTGAAGCACAGTTATGCAACTTTCCCCATATTTTGTTTTAGGGCACACTTAGGATATCAAGACTTGCAAAAGGTTTTTGGTCCAGTCATCCATGAGCTCACTTTTTAATTTTGCTAGAGCTGTATTTTTTCATTTCTACATCTATGTGTTAGATGTTATGTTAATAGAGAGAGGTGCTTTGCATTATGTTACATTTTCAATAGCCTATTCTACCCTCTTGTTCTATTCCTGCCCTTTTGTAATTTGTCATATATGAATAGCTTGCTGTCTGCTAGTAGCGATTGAGTTTTTCAGTTCTCCATTACTTGAAATGTTTTGTCTAACTCCTTTTCCCTTTTTTTTGATGTGCTCTGCTAACATTGATGGCTAAAGCAGCTTTTGACAGAGAACTGTTCCCACTATCTGCAGCATCCTACATTTTTTTACTCTTGTGATTTTTAAAACAACTAATTGTGTCATAGATTTTTTAATTCCTTCTCACATTACCTTTGCCCCTTTTTAAAACCCTTGTGGATTGCTTTTCTTCATTTCCCTCGGTGCCCATAATTTGTGCATCCCTGGGGAGATTGTTAAAGAGTGGGAAGGAGATTCCGTAACTCTCTGCTATTAAAGGTTGAAGCACTATGAGGCGGGCAATTTGCCATTAACTGAATCATCAATTGGAATTACCAGAGACAGCCAGGTTGTCAGTGGTCACTAAACTCAGTAATCACTGTCATCCTTTTCATTGTTGCTGTTGCTGTTGCTGTTGCTGTTGCTGTTGCTGTTGCTGGGAGTTATTGATGTGTTGGTGTAAGGTCCTGAACATTGTCATGCCAGCAAAGTTGAATTCAAGAGATCTCAGCCCTCTGACTTGACGAATGTCCATAGATTTGCTACAGTGACTAAGATTTATTGGAGACAAACACAGTTCCAGCACACTAATGTTTATCAGGATAGGAGTTAAGAGATATGCACTGGTGAAAAGGTGGTTAGCAAAACACAGTGATATCACTTTCCCTGTATTGGTTATTGACAAAGTTTTAGTCTCTTTTGTGATACAGTAAAAAAAGCACAAAGTGCCTATCACATTGCAGCTGTATCTTTGTTTTCTAACTGTCCTATCCTGTATGTTCCTTTTCTATCTCATTCTGCACTTAGTGCAATGCTTCTTTTCAACCCTCCCAGTAAGACTGTGTGCATATGAGTCAATGCCTAAGGAAGCCTTTGTGTTGCCAATATTCCAGTGCACCCTACATTGGGCACCCACCAGAACATATTTTGCTGTCAAGAGCAGGTCAGACAAGTGGTTCCACCAACACTGGAGCAAATAAAACCTCATTTCTTATTGATTTGTGTCTTGTGTTCACCTCATGAACTTTCTGTTGTCCAATGAAGTGTGAAATGACACTGTAACCTCTCCTTCAAATGGGATTCTTATAGGCTCTCTTTTGGTCATTTGCACAAAATCTGCAAGGAATTCTAACTTTCTGCCAGTCACTCAGTAACATAAGGACAGGAATGAGAGGGAAGTAACATTTGTGCATGTATAAATGTGGAGGAGGTGTGGGGATAGGGAGATTCTACATCTCTAGGAGGCTGTTTTGCAATTAATTTGCATAGATTAAAAGGATATATGAAGGCCTTATGGACACACTGAAATTTTGCTGAAAAAAATCTTAGATCAGTATCAGTAATTGGAAGACACAGATTTTAGTGAGACCTGAGCTGGGATTTTTCAGGACTTGTGTATGTCATATGGCTATGGGTAAGTCTATGTTTAAATTGAATGTACCCAAGTGAATCAAAACAATGGTTTTTGGCTAAAATGGAGCAACTGTTGTTATACTGCTTGCAAACTGGAGTTTCCTGAAATGGCTTTGAAAATGGCTTTGAAAATAATTTCCAAGGAATCTAGGAGTCTGAACAGAAATAGAGAAACCAACTGAAGAAAGAAGAAGGAACAAAATAATCTGAGATGAAAGTACCCATCCTCTCCTTGTAACTTCTATCACAGAAAAGGTGATTGATAGTTCACAGAAAAGGCATGAAACTTTTTACAGTGTTGTTCAAAACATGTTCCAGGTGATTAGTGTTTTCTGTCATGACAGTTTATTTCTTGCATCTCTTGAAACATGAATAATCCTGAAAAAAATCCACATCAGAAGGTGTATCCATTTGTATCCAGAACTATACTTTATCAAATATTTGGATTTTTGATGTGCAAGAAAAATAGTAATCCACTCCCTAGATACTTGTTTTAAAGGTCAAAATGTTTTTTAAAAATGCTGAACTTCCCAAATTGTGAAGAGTGAAAAGTGGAGGAAGAAAGTACCTTAAAAAATCCTCTTATTGTCTACATTCCTGTAATTACTGTAGTAATTTTTCCTTTTGGTTTGACTTGTTTCAAGCTCTACCATAGGGAAAGATATCTGTGCGAGCTCTCTCTTCTTATTATTAGCACAATGATTAAGCAGTTGGCAGATTTTCTTCTTTCACCTGAAGCTGCTAGCTAGTCAGTCTGGCTGATGCTCCCTCTATAATTTTTTCTTGTTTTATACTCTTGTTTCCTGTGTTTTTTACTTCTTTACATTCACACAGATCAAAAGCAAGCAAAGGGAAAGGTAATTGAGTCAAAAATCCAGTTCACTCAGTAGCCAGAAATAATATGCCTTCAAGAATTAAATAAAGAAATTGGTTGAGAAGTCCATCACACAAGAGACTGCTAAAAGATTTGTGAGTATTTTATCAAAATCAATGCTCAAGATAGTTTTGTAAGACTGTAATGTGATCATAAACGCAGAAAAACACAAATGAAAATGGGGACTTATTAGAAATAACCTTTTTTCTATTACAGTTCACAGTATGATGACTTTGGCTCTCAAGACAACCAAGGTCCTCACTTTGTTCAGGAAGAAATGACAAATATTATTACAATATCTGAAAAATATAAAAATGACATCATTAGTAATTGGTATATGTAGTGAATTACAAATGAAAGAAATAAATAGATAATAGAATCTAAACATAGCAGGAACAACTTCTTGTAAGTTACTGTTGTGAAAGGAATAGTAATGAAAAAGTATATACTTTAATAAAGTTGAAGTAAATCTGGAATGAAAGAAATGCCAATACCACTCAAGGTTAGCCTAAGATTTAGACAAGCAAGTGATGATGAAAAACAATACTATTTAATAACTTTTAATTTCTGTATTTAAAAAAAGGGGGGTATACTCGTGTCAGAATGACAAAGTGCTCTCCAGTCCATTGATTAAAAAGCTCACAAAAGAACATTAATGGAAGAAATGTTTATGACAAGAAGCCCCAGATAGCTTTGCCCAGAAATCTTATAAGATTCAGTAGATGCTCTTTTTAGACCTGAGAGTGCCTCTGGACAACAGTTTTAATGTGAACCAACAGAGTGCCCTTGAATCCAGGAAGCCAAACAGCATCTTTGACTTTATTAGCAAGATTGCAGCCAGCAGGTCCAAGACAGTCATCCTTCTGCTCTATCCAGCATTTGCGAAATCTGGAGTACCATGTCTGTTTTTGGGTTTGCCAACACATGAAAGGCATACTGAAGTGAGTCTGGTGAAGGGCCACCAAGATGTTTTCGGGGCTGGAGATGATGATGTGCAAAGAGAGGCAGGAAGAAATGTGTTTGGCCTTAAAATGCCTGTAGCTATTTATTGGGAGGTTATAGAGAAGGTGCAGCCAGACTTCTCAGAGGTACACAGAGGAGGATGGGAGATTCAGCACAGGGAATTCCAATGCAGTGTCAGAAAAAAATATTGTTATGAAGGTAGTCAAACATTGGAAAAGGCTGTCCAGACAACCTGTGGTATGTCCATCCTTGGAGATAAACAAAACTGAAAAACCTGTTCTAACGAGGACTGAATTGGGCAAATGAGCTTTGGAGATCCCTTCCAACTTGTGTGGTTCCATGATTCTATGATTAAAGGAAGCTAATTTTAAATAAATATGAGATTATCAGAGGTCTTCTAGAATTATAGCAGAACCCTTTAGTTAGGAATTAACTGAGCTCCATGCTCTTTACTCAGTTAGGTGTTGATCAGTTAGACAGACTCAAATCCTAGGCAAAAAAGTAATAACTAAAACTGTATGCACTGGACAAGCAGCAAATTCCATGAATAGCAGAAACAATGAAGAATTGAAAGCCATGACTTGAGGAACTATGAGGTCTGATGTTTAATAAAAGTAGGACCAATGGATGCATTAAAATGTCTTTTTTCTTTTGTTGCACCTCTTTTTTTTAACAGAAATATGAAACCTCTTAAATCTCTATCACTGTCAAATATGTTTGAAATTACTAGTCAGCTCGTGGTTTCTTAGGTAAGACTGATTAACGAGCAAGCAAACACATAAATAGTATCTTATTTCTATAGGAAACCAGTCTGAAAAGGTAAGGATGAAAATATAGTTAAGACCAATTTAATATTATGGGAAAAAAGCCTTGTCAAAGAAACATGATTTCATTCATTCATATTATTACAAGTGAGAATCATAAAACTAAAAGCAAAAAATTAATGTACTTAGGTGCTTTATTAGGCACTTATAACACCTTGATTACAAAAAATATGCACTATGAAATATCAATAAAGAAATTTTAAAAGGGATTAAGAACAGCCTTGTTGAATAGAACTGGAAAATGAGATGTCCGTGGGGAATCATAGCTGCACAGAAGCTCAACTAGTAGGGTTCCTTAGTATTAAATCATTTCAATCAATGACTGAAGGTGAATATAAAATCACTGATAACAAAGTAAGGCAATTCAAATAAAAGCAGGGCATGCATTTTCACCATTAGGAAGTATAGTCCCCTGTGGAATAAACTGCTAAGGGAAGCAGCAGTGTTTTAATCCCATGATGTCTGCAAATCAAAGGTAAAACCACTCTGCTGGCGTTTTTTTTTGTTAAGGCTGTTGACATAGTTCATCTAGAGTAACTGAATGGTATCCTATAGTCTTTTCTCTCCAAGAGTTGAAATAAGATGATTTAATCGTCCTTTCTGTGCTTAAAACCCTAGTCTTTGAAAACAGTGACAAACTGTCATTGATAATCCCAGAAAAATACAAAAAAATAAAGAGAAAAAAGATTAGGGAAAAAAAGAAACCAGTGATTAAAAACAAGAAGATTATTGTCTCATTTTGCATTAATAAAACAAATATTCTTAAAATGCATCTCCAGGTAGGACTGGACTTCTACAAAATTGGGAAGCAAGAGAAAGACTGATTAATGGAAATCATTGATACTTTGTGTTGTGGCTGTAAAAGTAACCCAGAAAACAAATTACAAATTTTCTTGAAGGACAGACTTGCTTATACTATTTTCTTTGTTTGAAACTTTTCTGTTTGGACTAAAAAGGTGCTCTGGGGTTTTTGCCTGACCTCCAGGGTCAGGGCCACAAAGATGATCAGGGGTCTGGAAAAGCTCTCCTTTGGAGACAGGCTGGGAGAATTGTTGTTCAGCCTGGAGAAGGGATGGCTCTGGTAAGAGCTTAAAGCAGCCTTCCAGTAGATTTAGGGTAGATTTAGGTTGGCTATCAGGAACAAATTCTTTACTATGAGGGTGGTGAGGCACTGCACCAGGTTGCCCAGAGAGATGGTAGAAGCACCATCCCTTCAAACATTCAAGGACAGCTTGGATGTGGCTTTGAGCAACCTGGTCTGGTGGGAGATGCCTCTGGCTATAGCAGGGGAGTTGGTACTAGATGATCTTTAAGGTCCCTTCCAACTCAAACCATTCTATGATTCTATGAAAGTGGCATTAATTAAACTGAACACCAACTCCATCAACTAGTTGTCACTGTAATACTACATGCCTTTTCCTGGATGTTGGATATGAAGCAGGAATGTAAAGGTTATGTGATTTGCCAGCTTGCAGGTTCCCTTGACTAATGGGCCACAATGCTGAAACACATCCCAGAGCCCTGCTCTTTGCAAGTGCTACCAAAATTTTATGCAGATGCATAAGGCATTGAAACACCTTTTTTTTTCATTAGTGTGAAGGTTCAAGGTGAAGGAAACTTTCACTACTGGACTCCATTGCAAAATACTTATGGAAACAAAAAGCTGTCCCAGGCTGCTGCAGCAGTAACCTTATGCTTCTCACCCACGCTGCCTTCTAGTCATGTTTAGTTAGTTGGTGTTGTTCATTACCCTGTGTTGTCTCAAGGGTCAGTGAAGGATAAACATCACCTTTTCTTCAGTACATCCGAGACCTATTTGCTCACTCCACAGTAAAGGATAGCAATACACTAAGGTCCCTCAACTTCGTAAAGCATATGGGGGAGGAAGCCTCACATCAGCACCAGTGGTACTCTTCCAGCAGAGGCACATCCAAGCATGAACTGCAGCTCCCACTGAAATAATTGATTTGAAGCGATGACTGTCATCACGTACTGGGAGTCGTATAAATGGACAACGTGCCCTTCTGCTGAACCCCACTGATCTGCATGAAGCTTAGAACAGACACAGCTGTACTTTTTAATACACCACAATCCAGAAGCTGAGGCTTCATAGGCAAAAATCAATTTGTTAAAAAGGATGAGAGTATATAAAAACCTACATTTTAAGCTCTAAACCAATCTCTAAGTAATAAGGATTATCATGAAGACCACCTTACACCTGTAGGCTGGGGCTTCTGGCATATTATTCTGCAAACATCAGTACAGTTTTAGCTGGTAGTTTTTAAATCAACCCAGAATTACAGTAGGCAATATTTCATAACAGAAAGAAAATAAATATCTCCTCAACCAATGTTTTGATAAAGAAATAAATTTATTTTTAAAAATGGTTTAAGATGGACACAAAAGCAGAAACTGTGTTCCGATAAGAAGGCCAGGGTCTTAATTATATGTCTCCTCCAAGAAATGACACTTATAGAAGATTGCCCCTTTTTTTCCTTGCTATAGTAAGGCATTATTCTAGCACCTAGATATTCTTCTGTGCTCTCCTGTCCAATTAAAGAAAAGGTCAGTCCAAAATAAGTACAAGTTTATAAGGTCTGACAAGATGACGGTAGGGGATGGCATGAATGCAATCATATTAATTCTGGATAATGCTTTTCCACACATTAGCAATTCAGCTGTTGTGCTCAGAATGAGAATTAAAATAAAAACTCTGAACTTATGGTAGTAAGAAATAAACAGCACATCCAATGATGGAGAAGGAAAGTAAAAATGTAGTATATTGTAACAGCACTCTAATATTACAAAAGTACCAATACAAGAGTAAAACTGTTGTTAGCATTACCAATAATAGAGCTCACTATTACCCTGGAGGAAGGCCTGATGTTTCCCTGCAGATTTCTAAAAAGAGCATTGATTGCGTCACTGATGTGCTTTTGTTTCCCGACCCCACTGCTGCCAGGCACCCGTTTCATATGCATTCTGCCTCATTTAGGTTCACCTCCAGTTCTCTTTTCCCCTTAGGGGGCTGTCATTGTTAGCATTGCACAACCACTCCTTTTGGTCAGCAATAACCAGTGACTAAAACATGAGCAAGACAAGTATCAGAACTGCCTCTGTGATTATTATTTTTTGTTTTTGATTTTGTTTGGGGTTTTTTTTGACAAGTCATTGAAACCAACATGGGAAAGAAATGCCTTTTCTCATTTGTAGCTGCAATAATGTTCTGATCCTGTCAGCATCTCCTATTTCAACAAGACAGGCAGCTACTGTGAGCTTATTTGGGATCCAGTTACTCCAAGAAGCAAAAGGGGAGACACAAGTCCCCCCACTGTATTCTTCTTAATAGCTGAGAAGTCATAGTCTCAATGGGACTGCATCTGTGCTTTGAGATATTACTGACATTTATTTTTTTAACCCAGTGTCATGTTTCCAGCATTGACCACTTCAAATGCTTAGGGAAAGACTATGAGAACATCTTATCTCCATTTCTGACTCTACTTAGTCATTGAGTTTCACCATTAACTATATTATAGGAGAAGTACAGCTTTTAGTGTATTTGGATTACTGCCTTGTAATGTCATGTTTTCTTTCTGCTTATTTCTATGGAAAAAATTAAAATCGTTCCTTTTTTATTTTTCTATACCTCTTCTAACAGTGAATTTCTATTTTTCCCCATTTAGTTTTCTCTTTTCTGAGCTTTGTTTAGTGTCCACCACACCTCCCTCCCATATTTCTCTTTACCCTTCTCTGAGTCTTTTCAAGTTCTATTGTAACTGTTTTGAGCACAGAACTGCACACAACAGGCACACCATCAACTAAATAGTGACATAATGTATTTGATTTGTTGCCCTTCTTTTCCTAATAATGCCTATCATTCTCTTTTCTTGTTTGACCAGCACTGAACACCAAGCTGATCTTTCAATTGAACTTTCCATCATTGCTTCAAGGTTTCTTTTCTAAGTGTTGAAAGCAAATTCTGCCATTCTAATTTGTCACGTGCTGAAGGCGTGGTTTTATCCCATGTGTTAAACTTAATAACTTTGAATTTTACATGTTATCTTATCATATAATTAGTCAGTAATATGGGAGTCTTCTGCAACTTTAGACCTGATCTGAAGTTGCTGAAGGCAGCAGAACTAGAGGGATTACATTTATAAAGCACTTTCCCAGTGCTGTTGATTGATCATTACAGTTACTACCTGAATGCTGGCAAGAGAAGGACAAGTTGAGCTTAGCTCTACTCACATATATTACAGCAGGGGTGTTCACACCATGAGTGAATGCATATGCAGCATTTGAACAAATGTAGCATCATTTCACTTGGAGAGATGAAATATAGTTTAGCACAATGTACTTAAGAGTCTTACAGAGTGTAGTAAGTAAAAGAAATGGCAGAAGTCTGAGAATGATATTCAGCTTATAAATGTAATGGAAAGGAAATATTTCATAATGCCTCCACCAGTGACAATAGAAGATGGAGATTCTTAAGAAATCATACAGCATAAATCTATTAACTAGAGTGGTCTGCAAGGTAAATACTTTGTATTTAACCAAGTAACAAAGTCTAGGAAAGATGTTTTGATTTATATGAGTTAAAGGTGAGAAAAATTACCTGAGAATGTGAACACCGAGTCATTTAATGAAGAGACATATATGCGTGCAGAATCTACAATTTCTTTATCAGAGGAGATTGTTGTTTTGCCCAGAAATAATTTTCTGCTATGCACAAGAGAGTCATCAAAATGATAGACAGAAATGCCTGATACAAGTAATGGTGAATAAACTTACAGTTGAACTGTTGGAGAATATCCTACAGAACTAAATGCTCCATAGCAGCTAAAAGATAACAGCCAAAACTTGGTAATAAGAAAAGGATGTGTAATGGGAGAGGTGGGAGTAGAGGGCTTCATTACATGACTGATGACAGATGTTAAGAGCAAAGATGGGCACAGATGCATTGGAAGCTAGAAGGAGGTGATTTGAGACCATTTGTGATAGTTTCCTTCCAAAGACTGCCTTTCTTTCTTACCAGGATCTTTTTTGACCCCTTTAGCCACAACATAACTCTACATGGAGGCTTCGGCTTATTCAGGTAATTCCAAAAGCAGCAATATCCTAAGCCTTAGTTATTCAGTGTTTTGAATCTGAAAGCTGATGTCTAAAACTCTCATTTTATAAACCACACATCTCAACTCCGGGTACCATACACTTGATAATTGTTTATGCTTATGCATATATTAGTCATTACTCTGGCCATGCCTATAGCATATGCACTTCAACCCATCTTGATTTTTTTTTCAGCCCTTATTTATCCAAGTGTGTAAAAAAAAAGTGTTTAGCTTTCATGCATAGATGTCATCCTGAAGCTTTCTACTTCCATGCAACCAGGCTCATTCCAATAGCTACACCTGAGAATGGTCTTATAGCAGGTGATTTTAAAGCAACCTGGGGAAATGTTTACCCAGAAATAGTGCTTCTTATGTAAAGGAATGTCATATTTTACTCTACGAAAAAAGTTTGCAATTACAGCTGACACCATCAGAAAAATGAAAAAAAAAAACAAAAAACAACCAACATTTTGCTTTCTACTTGTATAAAGGACAGATCTGAATGAAATTTAGGTAGAATTAACTACATAAGTTCCATAACAGCTCATTTCTTGTAATTGCAAGTCCAACTGAGCCTGGAGGAAGGCAACCCTTATCTCCATCCTGGTATGAACAGACTGGGGGATTTGATGGAGATAAAACATTCCTCAGCCAGGAATCAGAGAGAGTAAGAAACTGTCAAGAGGAGAGTGGTGGAGGGCCTGTGAGAAGGTATGCTCCAGGAAAGGGTGAGACCCTTGTTCTGGATACAGCTCCAAGCAGTTAGATTCAGCAAAACCCTAGAGCAGCGACACCTTTTGGCAGAATGCTGCCAGAGTTCAAAGGTTCTGTACAATTAAGACTTTTTCATACAGTTAAAGAGGACCTCAATATCAAAAAGCTTCACACGTACCTGGCTACACACAAATAAATAATAATTTTAAAAAGTGATCTTTTTGTTTTAAGACTTTTTTTATTTACAGCTCTTTTCACTAGTACATACACAACACTTCTTACAGACAGCCTGTTCTAGACCCCTAAAGAAAAGCATAAGAGGTGCACAGTAAAGAGCCAAGATTTCTGATGAGGTTCACACAAGTATATGCTTCAGATGGGAATCATTCTTGCAAAAAACTATGTATCTGACATCTGGTCTACAGCATAATTTGACGTTAGTGCAAGACTCAGGAGAGAGAGGAAACAAAAGTACGTACACTGCTAGCATACAGGATTTGATAGTGAGAGAAAAAGTAAGAGAAAAGGTAAAAAGAAGCCACTAAAGCAGAGACAGAGACAGAAAGCTAAAAAGCAACAGGAGACACCAATTTCCATAGGGGTATGGGAAGCTCTGCCTCTCTGCCTATACAGGGTGTGTATTTTTAGACATTTCAGTAATGTGGCCCTGGTGTGATGGGCAAACTGACAGGCATACTCCTCAAAGAAGGCTGGTGCTCTGGACATAAGAGGGAGTATGTTTATGAAAACACCAGGGTTATGTGTGAGGCTAGTTGCTGAGCATTGGATAGAAAATTAGCAGTCTAGGTTGAAACACAGATTTTTATAAGTTAAAAGGCATCACACAAGGTTAAATACAAGTTTAGGATTTTGTAATGTTTTTTCAAAGCAGAAAACTGGACTCCTAATAAAAAATAAGTGAAACAGCTGGGAATAACTTAACCAGAGTTATGATTATTATTACAATGAACAAAACAAGACTGACTTAATTGAGAAAGTTCTTTAAACTGTCAACACAATTGTTTCTGAAAATAATGCAGGTACAAGACTGTGAAGTTACTAATGGCCATAAGCGTGCACAGAGGAGCAATAAACCTGTAATCTGTATGCAGAGGTTTCAGCATGCATTTCTGTTTGGAACTCCTATTGCACAATCCAAAGAACACATTTCTATTCCTCATTGCTTGAGTTTTTAAAGATTTCTTACCGGGGGGAGAGGGAGGAGAAAGGAAGAGTAGATCTGTATGGTAAGATAGTCATTAGCAACACACAGCCACTTTTATAGTCATTCTGTTTTGAAAGGTACCTTAAAAACTTTGCTACTGGCAACCCTTGAAATCTTTGTCAGGAAAGTCTGAATTACTGCATAACACCAGTATATAATAAATGGAACTATGATGGGATTTCTTGGCTGCTTGAAAGTTCATAGAATCATGAGGGAGGGGGCAGCCACAACTTCTTTGGGCAACCTGTGCCAGTGTCTCACCACCTGCACAGTAAAGAACATCTTCCTAAAATCGAGTCTAAATCTACCTTCCTTTAGTTTGAAACCATTTCCCCTTGTTCTGTCATTACACGCCCTTGTAAAAAGTCCCTCTCCAACTTTCCTGTAGGCCCCCTCCAGGTGCTGGAAGGCTGCTAGAAGGTCTCCCCAGAGCCTTCTCTTCTCCAGGATGAACAACCCAAATTCTCTCAACCTGTCTCCATGGGAGAGGTGCTCCAGCCACCTGGTCATCTTTGTGGCCCTCATCTTGACTTGCTCCAACAGCTCTACGTCCTTCTTATGTTAGGGACTCCAGAACTGGACACAGTACTGCAGGTGGGGTCTCACGAGAGCAGAGTAGTGGGGAAGAATCACCTCCCTTGACCTGCTGGTCACCCTTCTTCTTTTGATGCTTTCCTTGCCAATTTTGATTTCCTAAAGAAAAAAAACCACAAAACCAATCCAAGCTTAAAGGAAAATACGGGGTCTCAACAACTTTCTAAAAGGATCTACTACCAAAATATGAATATAGTGCACTTAACAGGAGATCTACAGCACATAGGCACAACACAAGTTCAAAGAGATCAGTATGGCACCTTGAGCTACTCAGCTCTTGTCATAGTTGCCTGCCAACTTTTTGCATGTGTTTACAGAGTACATTTTGGCCTTGTGTTGACTGAGAATGAAATTCTAAATTTTAATGCAGCATGTACTTTTGAGTGTCAGCGTTAGTTGCCAAAGGAACGACCCGTGCATTGCTTAATCTGCTATTACCCTGAGCAACTAAGATCAGGCAGGGGATGATTAGAATCATAGATCAAAACCTGGTGTACAGAAAGAATTGAACTTGGTGTTTTCACTCAATGTACAGGGATTTCTGTCACAGAGATATTTTTTTCAAAATAACTTGTACCTCATTCCTCATGATATATGGCAAATGTCAAGACAATCTAAGTAAGTGCTCGAATTTTAGAAGATATACTATAGCTATACAGTATAAGTAGAGCTGAAATATTGCTGTAGCACTCTAAATCTGACTGCATATTTACAGGCACCTCTCCTCGACATGGTTAAATGAGAAGTTTAAACTTTTCAAAAATAAGCTTCCTCACAATCTTTGTCTGCCCTAGGAATGCTAAAATGAAGTAGGGAAGAGAAAGTCTGGAAAGAGAAGAACAATATTTGTTAAAGACAAGAAATAGACAGGTGCTATACATTTTTTTATTTTTATGTTTGTTTTTTTTTGTGGAAATATATATATTTTGTTGTTACAAGAATAAATGTTTTTCTGGAAGCTTATGCTGGTATTTGGCTTCACCAGAGACAGTTTTCACTTGTTTCAAGTAGTAGAATACCTTTAGACCCCTTTTCTCTTTATACTGGCATAAACTGTAGCATTCTTCTGAGATATTGAAACGTAGAAGGATCTGGGACACTCATGTTTTTTCTTGTCTATTGAACTAGCTGCGTTTGTTGAAGTCTGACATAATGAAAATGTTAATAAAAAGAGTGAATTTGCCTGGAATGACTTTTATTCAAGCACACAATAAAAGTCTGTTTCATAACTCTCCTTCTGTTTGGAACAAAAGCAAAATAAAATCAGATCTTTATGATCAGTTACTCCAAGATTTTTTTATTTGTGCTTCACCAGGTTGTTTTTCTACTGTTTTAAACAAAAGTCATAGCCATACATATAGCTAATATTGCTCAGAATCTTGAATTTATACTCAGTGCACTCTCCATTATGATACCTAAGGTGGAAGTCAAGGCAGAACATGGACCTTTCTAGCCAAATGTGAATATTCTCTCTGTTTTTGTGCTTGGAAAGATAGGTAAAGCTGGAGGTGAAACAAATAAATAGTTGATTCCATTCAGGAGGATTAACTTCTCTCCACATGCAGGAAAGGAGGATTGCCTTCTAAGCAGAAGGATAATTAGCTCAGATCAGTTCTAGTATCCTACCTAGAAAAGCTCTCAGCAAATTACTATGTTGTCATGGCAGGTAAAAATACAGTGTAGTACTATCCAAAGTATATAAACAAGTTAAGTCTTTCATTGACATCACATTTATTTAGAAAGATCATGAGGGACATTGAATTAGAAATTAGAACAAGAGTTTGTATTCTTGTTCCTCTATCTTTTCAATTATAAGAAAAATTTATGACTAATTTAATGTTACCCTCATTTGATTAGACCGTAATGTCTCTTGACCTAACAGCATTTAAGGCATTCAGTTAGAATGTTGAATATTAGTGGCTGTGCTGGGTGTGATTTGAGACTTCTCTAAATGTTTGACATAAGTTTGTTTCCCATTTAGGGGCAAGATGAAATAGCCATGACATGAAAAATATTTTTCATACTCTTCAGGATTTGATTGCTTTAGCTACAAGTTGGCCCATTGATTTAAACATTATGGGAAGAACATACTATTTACTTCTGTGAATGTTTAAGGGTTGAAGAGTAGAATCTAAAATAAGAATATTTGTATAAAATTAAAATAAGTAACTATAAAGTAAAATATTTATAAAACTTTTTGCTGAGGCTGAAATACTGTTTAAAATTTCCACATGGGTTATATTTTCAGAGATGTATACCTGCTCCAGTATTCACACTTACCTTCCATTATCATCAGCATCTCACTTTAGAATTACTGTAGTTTAGGGTTGTTTTTTTATCCAGACTTCTGAAATACAAAATCTGTGTGCTTTTTCAACTCCATCATTGGCTAAAGTAATGTCTCCTTACAAAGTTTATCATGGTGGTTTGTTTTTCTTCATTTTTCTGCTGCTTTAAATGAAAGTAAGGTAAACACATTGCTTTAACCTGACTTCCACTGGGAAAGGTTCTTGAACTAACGACAAAAATAATGAACTGAGTTAGTCCTGGCTTTCCATGTGCACAGGTAACAGGCAAGATAATGAAAAAAAAACAATGAGAAAGATTGTGATGAGGGAGATTATAATCCATAATACTGAGGAAAACAAGCCTCACATAGGCTTCCAGGTACATGAGCCATTTTAAAAGTTGAGCTCCTGCTTGCCACCTTCAAATACCCATTCCCAAGTATTTAAAGTCTTTGGGGCTCTTTCTTATTTCTCCTGACAAATTTTTTTTGCTTCATTAGCTTGCTGTCTCTTTTTCCTTTTCTATGTTCAAAATATACCCAGTGAAATACAAATGTTTGTAATACAGTTATGTTTGAAGCACAAGGAGTTGACACTTCAATGCTATGGGCATCATGTGCCATTTATTTCAACACTTTATGTTCAGTGTCAAAATAGTTTGTGGAAAACGGGATGCACATTACAGCCTTGCTTGTAGTAAATGTCTCCATAACCAATAGATGGCATTGTATTATCCAGGCTGTCATTATTACGGATTATTGTGTCTCCAAAAAAATGAACTATTAAATAAAACATGATGCCAAACAGCTCAAAACAGTGTTACTAATTATTAACTGAAAACTTAGTGCTAAAATAAACTTGTGTTGCCTCCTTTCGTATTCCTCTTTCTTCAGATATATTTAAAACAAAATAAAATTGCTTGTAGATTTTTTTCAGGACTATCTTGAAGATTTGTAGGTTTAGAAGATCAATAAATGGCAAATTCTCCCAACACTAGACACTCAAGGGAGCACCTTGACAGAAGTTAATAGTGCCTCCAATTCCATTGACACTAACTGAAGTTATGGTAATTTCCCTCGCCACACCCCAACCATGACAATATTGTCTTCTTTTTCTATTTTACTTATGGGGAAGACCTTAGCTACTTACCTTTCCTTTCTTTCACAATTAGTAACTCATTTTTCTGCACTGATCTATTCAAATGTCTAATCTCAAACGGAGATCCTCCTGTTTTTTAATTCCACTAGAAAAATAGCATTTCATGATGACTGGAATCTTTATTTCCTGTAGTGAGTATGTTTTGAATATTTTGGTATGTAATTTAATAAGATAATACGTATTTTTTTTGATAACTGAAAATATTTTTGCAGAGGGAGCAGTGTGGTAGTGCTTCATAATATATAAATAACTGTAAAAGCCTAAGGAAGGCTCTATTGTATTGGCACACGGCACAGCCAAGAACCACTGTTTATAAATTCACTTTACATTAGATAAAAACCCGAAGGCAGATTTAATTTTGTCAGACAAAGCAGTTCATTTTTGTGTTTTCCTTTTTTTTGGTGTGGATTATTTTATTTAGTATTAAATATACAGACAGATTTTTTGTTTAATTGTAATGAGCTGTGAAACGCAAGCTAAAAAGGCAATTTAAGAGCATAAAAGATTCCAGGTAGATAAGCTCTCACTCCTTTTCCTAGATATTTTGTAGCTTCATTATAATTCCTATGGTCTGTCTATTTATGACACAGGATCTGCACTTGTTGGATGCAAAATAATTTTGTACTACAATGTTTTGTTTGGTTTGGTTTTTCTCTCCAGTGGATGTCTTTCTTTGTTTGATGTACAGTTAGGAGAGTATGAAGGGAGGCAGCTTCTATTTGTATTCTGAAGTTTTGTTTGGGTACAGTTTGTAACTATAATGATTGATACCGCTGGAGGAGTTGAAAATCATGAAAGTTCACCCTAGCTACCTTGTAACTTTTATTTTGTATTTATTTTCAAAAGCATTGTTAAAATAATGTAGAGTACCTGAGGTAAAGGTAAGCAATACAATACACTGATACAGGAATGCTCTGTCATACAAATGAAATAGTGATTGAAGCTGAAGATCACTTTATGATTCTGTCTTAATAGAAACTGAAAATGTGTAAAGTACCACATAGCATGGAAAAGACCTCAAATCTGATGAACATACAAACTAATTTCACGGGCTTCAATGATGACACACAGAATGGTTTATTTGGAATTGCTGCAGAACATCAAAACTCTGTTGTGTTTACTTGACACTGTACCTGAGCCGGGCACATCCTGGGACTACCCAGTATCTGCTGTCTGTGTTGTCATTGCACCTGACATTGCACCTGACTCGAAATAAATCTTGCTTGCTTAAGTATTCCTCCTGGTTAGTTACTTGAGCCTCTTCTAAGAAGTATCTGGGATCACTTTGTCCTTCTGGTGCTGGATATGTAAGTGATGTCACTGCAAAGGAGATGTGATGACTGGAAGTGACACACATCTGTATGCACAGATGGGCAGTGGGCTCTGCAGTATGCTTCAGACTATAGGCAACCCCTGTCCTATCTCATGAGCTGGATGGCTCCAGAAATAGTTGCATGAATCAGAGATATAATATTCATGAAGAAAAGAGCACTTCTAGGTAAAGTAGACATTTATATTTGGGAAATGGAGTATTTCTTATCAGAAAGATACTTTTCTACTTCCTTTCCTCATACCTTTTCTGTTTGTGAAAATAACAATGCATTGTGTATTTCATTATCTAGGCTGTTTGCAGAGGTCTATTTTATTGTCCTACAGTCTATGCAGAGTATGCTTACCAGAATATATACTGTATTTTTATTTCTATTCAAACCTCATTCTACACGGACTTCATTGAAAATGTCAATGTCTATTGCTTGCTAAATTATTTTACACTTGAATACAAGGAAACTTGTAGTCCAGTGTTGTAAAACCACATACGTTCAAGAAAATGCCTCCATTTTATCCTCTGTGACTGCACACTTTCTCCATTAGAATGTGCATTTTATGTGCTGTGAAGTTCAGGTTTTCCAGTGTCTTTCTCTGGGACTTTATCTCTCTGTTCTCAAATCTGAGCGCTGAAGAACAACCTAAGCTGACTTTGTTATTTGACACAACAGTGGCTGCAGTACTGGATATGAAATACGAAATCTGTATTTATTACAAAAGAGGATTATTTTTGTTTATTTTGTCCCCACAAGCAGTATCTTATTTGAGCATCTGTAGCTCAGATTTTATTGTTTCTTAATACTGGAATGTTGAACACTACCCAAGGCAGAGAATTATGCAGCCCAGAATATGCAGCAGGAAAAAGCAGAAAATGAACTGTGGTTTCATGCTGCTGGTGCAAACACTCTTCAAGTCATGTTCCCTTCTCTGTAGTGTGAAGCAATGTGATAGTCTGAATGGTAATCTGTTAATAAGCTTCCAAGTGAAATGGAAATTCTCAGTACCAAGGAAGGAAGAATCCAAGCAAGAATTATTGAAAAATTAGAAAAAAAATGTAGAAATATTACACTCTACTCAATTTTGTATTTTCTTAAATATATTTTAAACTCTCAGAAACCTTTTCATATAGCCCACCTTCTGAGAGTTCATATAACCCGCATTAAGAAAGTGATAGAAATTTAAGCAGATTTTATAAACTTTTTTGTCTAGTATGCTTTATATGTAAATTACCATACATATGAGGAAATTCCAGGCAAAAATCTCTCATACACCTGATTTTTTTTTTCTTTTCATTTTTATGACTTTTCAAAGCGCTGTCATGTGAAAAAAAATTTCTCTGGGATCTCTGGAATGCTTTATATTGATCAGGCTTTAGTCATCCATTCAGTGAATCAAAAAAAAAAAGGGGGCTGAAACTGTGGAAACGTGTCAATGTTTGAAAAATACAAAAGAGAGAGTCTTTTCTGTCCATCCAGTCATGTAATTGTGGTGGCCTAAAAGGAATCAATATGACCTCCACAGTAGTGGCTTATTTTGACAAGCTGCAATTTTTTGGATGGTGTCTTTAGGCAGAAAAGGGGAATCAACTGACCCAATACTACACTTAGTATCTATCTGCGCTGCTATAGAAGTTAGATGGGGAGATTTGGCAGGCTGAAAGCTGGCTCCAGAAACAGGGATAGGACATTTATTTGTATGAGTATCTGAACATAGTGTAATATTATATCAGACCTCCCCCTCTCCCCACAATTATATGAAACCAATTAAATGTCTGATTATTGTTACGGGATAAGTTAATCACTCACACCTTGGGATGAATGTCTACTGCATTTTATTTTTATTATTTCCACACGTGGTTGAGAAGCTCTGAAATCCTTCCATAAAGGCAAGCACAATAGGAAAAACTGGAAAACACTGGAAGCACCACTTTTGAAAAAAAACCCCACATATCAGGGACTAGAACAAATGGTTCTGCGATAAGAGGAGAAATGATATAATGGATTTCAGGGAGCAGAAGAATCTTTCTGAGACATATTTAGAATTCACTAATGTAGATATATAAACTGGACCTACGGATATAGAAAGTATATATTCATATAGTTCTGCAGAATAGAAATATATTCACTTATATGTCATATTTTAATGTTTTTATTTTAAAAAAATAAAATGAGGTGAAATTAGTACAGGTAAAAAACATAATTTAAAAAAAAATAAGCTCTGCAGAATCATCTAACTTCAGTTGACACCGCAGCATTTAGAAATTTTTCCTTACTGGCCTTTTTTACTATAAAGGAAATATCTGATTTATTCTATCCATGTCATCATCTGTAATGAGCAGTGAAATATTCTCTGTGTAATGTAAATGAATGAGTCTGGCAACCCTCCCTCTTCAAATAATGGTCCTATTAATTAGTAAGAAGGACAAACTTTCCACTTTCAGGTTTTGCTTTCAGCAGTTTGTAATTTTGCAAAGTATAGCCAATATGCACAGAAGTTGTGTTGCAGGTATTTACTTTTGCTTTGCTTAAGTTCATGTTGGAAAGCTTTGACTGAAACTGTTGTGTTTCCGTGCATGCCTCTGAAAAAAAGAATTTTAACTGTTAGAAATATTCTTTAAACTCTTTTCTTATTGCTTTCCTAAAATATCCCCAAACAGCACCCCGTTCCTTGTACCTATAGTCCTCAAAATCATTGTTCCTCTGCCTCCCTGCTCCTTATGGCAATGTCACCGACCCACGTCTATATCTATTGCCTTCCTGGTGACATTAATAGTTTTTTTAACATGTTCCTCTACTCCTTCTACCCTGTGATGCTGTTCCAAAGTTGAGAAAGACCAGGGACATAAACTTAAGTTCTGCAACTTACTGGTACCCCAACAGATCCAGTTTACATATGAGACTGTCTGAGACTTGTTTAGCTGATAACCAGGTGAGTAATGTGGGTTGTAATGCCTATTGGTATAGATATTTTTTAGGTTTTTGGTCACAAATAGGTAGAAATAGTAAATAGCTGTTCTGTGTAGAGAAGACCCTAGATCTGCCCCAGAATTGTAAACAATTCATCAATGGCCAACTACTTCTCATCAAGGGAGTGCAAGCTTTGAAGCTGGGTAAATCATATTTTAGCGATAGCAAAGAGAACAGAGAACATGGTCCATGATGTCAAGTACCATACAAAAGTTTACATATTGCAGTGCGATCACAGAAATCAACTCACACAGGTTTTATTATGCAAACCAGACCCTTGTGGACACATTCAGGACTTACATGAATCATACTAAAAACAAAATAAAATAACCAACTTAACTAGTACAGTTAAAATTGTCTACCTGCATATTCCTTCATTTCTCTTTTTCATCTATTGTGATATTAAATGATACACTAAAAATCTTTAAATCAAGTTTCAAAACTTAACCTGTGAATGTGCTGATAAAGGAAGGTTACAAAAATTAAAATATTTTCTGCTTTAAAAAATATAAATATTTGACTTAACCAGAAAGTCTGGAAAATATGATTGAAATTGCACATTTTGTTAAATTACATTTCTATCAAAAAATGAAATAGTTCTAAAGATTTCAAATTGGCCATTTTTCTTTAAAATCAATTGAATTCACCAATGTTGCAGGCATTTAATAATATTGCACATTTTATTTAGAAATGAAGGTTGATTTATGTACATCTTAGTGTTTGATAAACTTTGTATAATAATTTTAATTTTCAAAATATGATACAAATGGTGATTTTGCATGCTTTTGTTGTTTGTCAGTTATTCTTCTTTTATCAATATGCTTTTCATAATTTGAGTCTGTGATGATTTACAGTAGTTGAGGATTTTTTTATTTGTTTGTTGATTAAAAACCAAATATTTAAATATAAAACAGATAAATTAGAAGAATGATTGACATTTCCATAAAATGTATGCAAATACTGTGGCTAATTTATTACAATTGTCAAAAAAAAATTAGACAAAATCTGCCACAAGAGGCCATTAAAGATACTAAGTATAAACGGGCTGAGGGACAAAGTGTTAGTATTGATCTAAGACTATTAAGAGTCAAAAATGCAGCTTGGATTTCTTGCTCAATATGACAAAAAGTGAAGAATTAAATGAAAATGCAGATGAACAGAAAATAGCAAAATGTGCATAAGATAGGAATTAAACAAAAGACATTAAAATTTTCAAAGTAACTAAAGGAAGTTGGTTCAACAAAAGAACATATTACATTAATTTTAAGTAAATACAAGAGAATTACAGCTGTATAAATGGCTTTTAATTAAATGGATTTTTTAGCTTATTTAAAGAATCTTAATTTTTTCCACAAAATGTCGATACATGTATTTTCACATTGATATATTCACACATTTCCATTAAAGATGTGGTCAGTAAATTTTTGACCAGTCCTTAACAATGCAAGTTGGAACAACACAGGTGAGATATTAACATTATTAGCAGCTCTCCTATTAATTGAATGGTGTCTTTAGGTAGAAAAGGTGAATCAACTGACAGGGACCTGAAGAGGCTGAAGTTCAGGTTAGTAATAACAATAATTAATTTTAATTATAACATTAAATTCATATTCATATTTCAATATAATGATAATTTCATTATGCTAGTCAATGGTATGTTGTTAAGTGAACAGATGCATGTGATTTAGTTTACTTTTGAGAAAGGCTAGACATGGCTGAATAATGGGCAAGGGTCAAGGCTTGACCTAACCATTTTATTAGCAGAGATGACAAGATCCTAAGAGAGTGTTTTGTTGTTCCTATTACTTATTAAATGGTACCTTCTCAGACTAGAAATAGTAAATTTCTGTTTAAGAAAAAACCTAATTTAGATTGGTTAGTCAAGGAAAAGTATATGTACCAGTATTAATTAAGAAATAAAATATCATCTTACAAGCACTTTTTTCTTTTGCTATATTTCTAAGTGTACTTACACCTTAGAAAATTTAAAGGACTTGTAAGAGATTTAATATTCTTTGCAAAGTATAGTTTAATCATCTCTGATAGATCCTATTTAAATTCTTAAATAAAAGATAAGGGCTTTGTGGTTTTTTATTTCTGATCTGAAAGTATGTGTCTGCTGGTCACAAAAGAATAAATAGTAATGCAGATAAAATATATTTCATACTAAAACTTCCAGTTAAATGGAGTGTGCTTTTAAAGAAACAATGGCACATTGCTCATCAAAATAATCTGCCAATCTTGTCCCATTCAATTGCTAAAATATTCTTTTGATGTTTAAGCCCTTAATTAACACAATGCATTATATTTTATAGGTCACAGTCTTTCAGTTACCATATTTTAATCACAAAGGAGAAGCTCACTTTAATATGGTCATAGCTGTAAACATAGTATTTGTCAGATGCTAACTGTAACTTTTTTCCTCTGTAGTTAATGTGAGTTTTCTGGTTTTACATGAAGTAAAATGTGTTGGCATTTCATAGGAAATGGGTGGGAAACTTCTGAACTTCCAAAGCTAAAACTACAAAAAGCATTAGTTTCTGATTATGTTTTTCTGTGGTTCAAGCATTTTCTGCTGATTATTATATATTATTATATTCACATAGATAATTGAAAAGGATAATCAGAAACAATCAGCTTCTGAATACTAAGGTTACAAAAAAAAATTGTTGCAAATTATTAAAACTCTTTATTTCGAGAGGTTAGTTTCAACATTCTCGATAAGTTATAATGTGATTTGTTCCCTATCTGGCTCTTTCATTCCTGAACATCTAGTTCTTACATCCCTAGACAAATGCTACTTGTTAGAACAATAAAGGGCTAAACAGAGCTTTGACTTGACAAAGTGCAATCACCCTTATGGTTGAACTACTATTACATATTTTTTATGAAAAGAACATATGTAATTGTTAATATTTAAGTCCTAAGAAGTACTCCCAAAAGCTTTATGACTAAAGAACTACATTTGGGTTCTGGCTTATACAACTAGATAATACGTCAAAAGGTTTTGGTTTTGAAGAAGTCTAACCATTTCCATGAACGTCCTTGCTGGTGTTCACATCTTTCACACTAAAGAAAGGAGAAATGATGACAGGCTAAGAAATGTCCTTCCAAACTCAGTTTTGTAAATTTGAATTGAGGCTAACATACCTGATCTGACAGTCTCTTCCAGCATAGATCCTGCAATACAAAAAGTAGACTTGCAAAGAATTGTTTATGTTTCTTCAGCACATCTCATATATAGAATAAAAATTCCTCTCAAAATGTTCTACAGATCACCTAGAGATCTAGATTTGTGTATAAGAAATGTGATGACAGTAGATGATTAAGCTAAGTCTTCGTTCTGTTAAGTTTAATTAGTCAGTAGAAACTAACTTCCTGTATCAAACTCATGGTCTGGTTACTTTGGTATTATGTTTAATGTTGGCTAAATATTATCAGGTGCTTCTTAAAAAAGTTTAAGTATTTTACAGTAGATAAATATGAAAATATATTCTCTTTAAATTAAATCTCCTGATCTCCAGATTTTTAGGAAACCTTTAAGTAACAGATTTAGACAGTATACTACAGAAAAACCTCTGAGTAGAAGATCATTTGTACCTAATATTACATTTGAAATTGTTGCGACTGACCACAAAATAAATCTTCATTTTGACTAGTCCTGCAAAGACTTGCTAGAGGCAAATATATTCTTTCCTGAGCCCTCACGTGCTGTCCTTGAACGGCCAAAGCACTCCTGCTGCAGGGGCAAACAGAGGCTGTCAGTGATTTAGCCCATAGCACAATGTTTGTGCGTGTGTGCATGCACACATGCATAACAGAGTTGGGCACGATCTTTTCCTCCTACATAGCTGTGCCCTACATATGGCTTGTAGTAGCTTGATAGCACCTTCAACAAAAGTAACCTATTGTGATACTTGTCATAGAAAGGAGAAGGAAAGATACAATACTGCTGGAAAGGCATTATATATTATTTTATTTTGTTCAGATCAAAGTAGTATAAAATGAGGAAAATATATCTTTCAGTGCCATTGTTTTATTTTAGCCTTTTGATATAGAAGTCATTTCCCTCTCCTCAAAAGTTCACAACACAAAGTAATTGCCAGGAGGAAAAGAACTAAGGAATATATATCCACCTCTTCCCTTCTCTCTCAAGCCCTCCAAAATTTAAGGCCAAAATTTCGTATCTGTTTGCAATGAGTAAATTGCCTTTTCAGCTATTCTGTTCCAGAATAAATTCTTTCAATTTCTATGCAAGAGATGGAAAAGGAAAGATATTGCTAGTTAGTGTGGAAATTTGAAGCGTTTGTTTGCTATATTACAACATACCAAGCAGAGTCAGTTCAAGACTTCCCAGAAGTGAGTCTGCATGGAAATTTTCTGCTCAGAAAAGAAGGAAAAAACAAAATAAAATTATTCAGAGGCATTCAGTTATGCAGCTGTAGCATAGCAGATGTGGAGTTAGAGAGGAGTCACGGTGATGTAAGTCATTAATTGAAATAAGTAAAATTTTGAGAAAAATCACATAAGAGAGAACAAAGAGACACCTAGAATAAAACCAGAACTTACATAACACTGAGATAGTGAGAACTGAAGAAAAATACATCCCTAGTAGTCAACATCTTGTCCTTGAGAAACAGGCCTGCAAGATGGATGAAAGGGATGAGAAGGAGTGCTCCTATGCCTTATCTTGGTGAGAACTGGCTATAGCCTTGAACACTAGGTAGGAAACACTGACTAACTGGACTTACCTTATTCTGTTATCATACCATTAGCATACTAGAATACCCACCCACAGGCTAGAAGCATCCCTACTAACAAAAAGCCCCCTCCTCTTTTGAGCATGTGTGATGACATTCCTAAGCACTGTCACTTTAAATGGAAGCAAAGAATTAGTTAACCAATCATGTATATGAGTCACAGGATATAACTAAGTTAAAGTAGTGTTACATAATTCTGTGTGAAAGTAGCCCCTGTGTTTCGGGAAGCTGAGCTAGCTTTGCGGAATACCACCTAGCTCCCTTTCCTGTGCAGAACTGGAATTAGAGCAAGTATCTCACCTCTGTGTGTGGATTGGCTTTTTGCACATCGGGTAATGGACCAAGCCTTGGGATAATAAGAGGAGTCAGGGGTAGGTCAGTAGGAAAGGTCCTGGGTTGGATCACTGTGATTTCAAGGGGGTTTAGCTTGGTTTAGCATGGGGGAGAGAGCTTGAGGGCCAGTAAAATTTTGAGGCAGCTGATACTGGCCAGTGGGGTCTCGCCTTGCACAGATTGTTGTCAAAAAAGGAGGAGAGTCAGGTTGCTCTGGACAAGGCAGAAGGAGAAGGCACAGGTATCTACTACTTGCTGCTGTCAGCATGTGTGACAGTCAATGGTGAGTCCTGTTACGGGCCATTCTCTGAATCTGCCCAGTCCCATTTACAATAAGCACTGCTTTAGAAAATGTCTGCTTTGTTTACACCCAAAGTTTTGTCTGTTTTCCAAATCTCAGTGCAGAAAAACCCTCATATTGTCACTACTAATTGCTTAGATATTGATTTGAAAGAATTTTTTTTTTAATCCTTATAGATCAAGAAACCAAATTTGTCTAGATTCAAGATAGTGGTAATATGCTCTGTGTGCATATCCCCAATCTTATACTTGTTTATCTTCTGTCTTTATAAATAAGTTACTTACATGTTTTAGTACAAATATAAATCCCAAAGATAAAATTCTTGGAATTCTGCTCTCAGTTGGAGTTGTTACAAATCAATTCTACTGTTTTTGCAGGAGAGATGTTAATTTTATCCACTCAATTGCTATGAAAAATTAGAGAAAAACCCCTTTTAAAACTGCAAACATCCACATATGTGCCATTTGGTACCCTTTTGCTTGCAAGAACTTTTTTTAAATAGTCAGCATTCTAATGAACTGACTGAGTTTAATCATATACTGTCTAAGTTTCCCTTGATTTTATTACACTTTATATCAGTGAGACAGAACACAGCATATTGTTACACCAATCATATTCAAAGTATATAATCTATCAAATTTAGGAAAAAATAACTAATTGAAGTAAGAGAATTTGGCTATGTTAAATTAGAATAGGTATAATATCTCTCTATATATATATGAATAATTTTCCTAAACATATTTTTTAAAAAGATTAAGCTTGCAAAGAAATTAATATGATGCTTTGAAAGATGTTTTGAAAGATAAGTCAAGATAATAGGAAGCAGTACTTCCAAAACATAAGAAAAAAAAATGGACATTGTCCACAGTAAACAAAAAAGGATTGTACCTCTTTGTTTCCATACCATAATTCAGTAAATCTCTATTGATTTTGGTTTGTCTGTCTCTTCACTTATTTTGGGAAAGTGTATATAATATCTGTTTATACTATTACCACAATAAACAAAGAGACCATGGTAAACTCCATGCAGGATCCTGTGGTATCCAATATACCCAATGTCTTCCTGAGTGAACTGCTCAGCTATTAAACAGTTCCTTTAACCAGTGTAAATGAGGTTTGTTTTTTAATGGACTTCCAGTATGAAATACATTGTTCTTATTTTCCATGCAAACCATCTGGAATACAATGGTAGTTTTTGCAGCTGTCTCCCTGGTTTCCTTGAGAAAGGGAAGATGTTCTGCCACAAAAACATAACTTACTTCAGTTAAAATTAAGCTGACTGAGACTGGTGACATCTCTTTTCAAGTTGGTAAACAGATATGACATGTAAAGATATTTGTTTACAGTAGGTGTTACTTGTTAGAGCTTCTGCTGAATCAGAAACCAGAATTCAAGCCTTACTTTCTCTCAGGCTATTCTGCTCAGGGAAAAAAAATATCTAAACTATAAAAAATATTTCTGCATAAAGTAAGAAATATCATCCTAAAATCATCGTTCATAGTCTTTGTTTCATTAGCAATATTCTTTGCTAAAAATAAATAAAAAAATATTTTCTTGATTAGTTTATAAAAAACTTATTTGACAAAATTTAGTGTGTTCAGATTCTCTTCTTGCTCCTCTTCACTACTTCAGCTTGAGAATAGAATCATAGAATCATTGAGATTGGAAGAGACCTTCAAGATCATCCAGGCCAACGACCTACCTACATCACCACTAACCCACATCACCCAGCGCCACATCCAGACACCTCTTGAACACCTCCAGGGTCAGTGACTCCACCACCTCCCTGGGCAACCTACTCCAATACCCAATCACTCCTGCAGTGATTTTTTTTTTCCTAATGTCCAATCTGAATCTCCCCTGCTGCAATTTAAAGCCATTTCCTCTTGTCCTTTCACTATGGACACAGCAGAAGAGACCGACTCTCGCCTCACTATAACCTCCCTTTAGGTGGTTGAAGAGAGCAATGAGGTTCCCCCTGAGCCTCCTCCTTTCCAGACTGAACAGCCCCAGCTCCCTCAGTCATTCCCCATAAGACATGTTTTCCAGTCCCTTCACCAGCTTTGTTGCCCTTCTCTGGACACACTCCAGCACCTCAATGTCTTTTTTTAAGTGAGGGGCCCGAAACTGAACAGAGTATTCAAGGTGCGACCTCACCAGTGCTGAATACAGTGGGTCCAGGTGGTAAGTCCAGGTTTCTTTCCAGTTCTCCCTTAACAAAAACTTCTATGGTACTGTGTTAGCACAGAACTGGAGCAAGACAACAGTAAATTAGACCCAATGGAATGTGTAGACATCTGAGCTGAAGATCACAAGAAAAGGAACATCCAGCAGCCATTGAATTTACCAAAGAAGGAACAAAATAAAATCTCATAAATCAGATCACATGACTGTGGGACTTCACTAATTGCTCATAACAAGCACACAAAGACAGCACTTGAAAGGAACTTCTATGTATCAAGTATTCTCACAGTGGCTTATAAAGAAAATGGAACAGCGGATCATTGCCACTGTGGCACAAATATTGTCTTTCAAGTTCATAAGTTTGGTCAGTTTCTTTTTTTCTCCCTGCACTTCTCTGAAAATGTTTTTCTCTTGCATTAAGGGTTTTTCTCTTAGCCCCACACAGACTTGATACTTAAGAGGAAGGGGAAATTGCATTTTGTAAAGAGCTGAGAGCATGCGTGTTAATTTTAAGACATATTCCCAAAAAACTGAACTAAGTTAACATAACTGGCAAGGTGGTTTCACACAAGATAAAAAAATTAATTTTCTTTTTAAAAGTAAAATAGTTTTGCTGTGTAATTTGTTGGCTGGTTTCTTTCTCTCCTTTTTTTTCTCCTTATTTTTTTGCTCCTGTTCTTTGCTTTCTCAACATCCCCTGGGAGCAGCTAGTATAGCTGTCACAGGGCAATATGGAACATGCAAAATGAAAAAATAATGCTAATCTCTAGAAATTTCTGCTGCTGTTAAGGACGCTATACCAAATTTCAGACCTCTTAAGTCACCGATATAAAAAATGTTGTATGTTCATGCTCTCCTACACTTCCCTGTGTGTTCATCTCCTTGACTGGTTAGCTGAATAACTCCCTAAGCTTCGTTAACTATGTCAGTTAGGTCTTCATTGACTGTAATGGGACATTTAACAACCAGGGCAAGTTTTGGTACCTACCTTAGCCAAATAAATCTAATTTCACACTGAATTACAGATAAAACGTTTACAGAGCTCTTGATAAGAAAACTGAACAGGGTACAGCATTTCTTGGCCCATGAACTTGGTTTGTAACATGTTGACAGAGCAGCTTGTGTGTCTACAGACCTGCTTGTGTCTACAACTCATTAGGCATAAGTGGGGATTCAGGCCAGGTGTCAGACCTTAACATCTAGCATTTATGATCAAAAAACATTGCACCATGAAGAAGGGGATCTGTATCCCTCACTACAGGGACTCAGTTGTAATCTAGCACCAAATCTGGAGCAGCATAGTTTTGCTACTTTGGCAGAATCGTACTGAGAAAAACCTTAAGATATGAGAAAGCATTTGAACAAAAGTCATACAAGAAAAAAAAAGGAAAATGTGATACAAATGTAACTGTTGAGGCAGTAATAATTAGCAGCTCAAGGCTATGATAAAAAGTATTCTGTCACAAGAAGTCTAAAACTAAAACTTTAAAAAAAAACCACAAAAAAGCAAAGAATCTGCAGAGACCGCAGTTTTGCCATATTAAGGCACAGCCTGTCCTGAAAAGTAACAGAGGATGATCCTTCCTCATCTGATTGAGAGTTCTGTAGCCAGCAAATTCCCATCCAGCATCTAATCTGTTGGGGATCCAGGCAAGGCGATGTGTCCGGGATCCAGGCAAAGCTAGGTGATGTAATCCCAAGAGGGCAGCAAGCTGCCCCGGAGCGCTGGGTGCGCAGAGCCGGCCTCCTTTCCCAGCACTCAACGTCCTTGCTGGTATTGTAGGTTGAGTAGTTTCTCAATGTCCAACTCGCAGAGCACATCCTGCTCCTTCCCCCAGTGCTCAGATACTGAAGGTCCCCTGGTGCCTCGAGCCCTGCCTTTTATGGTCCACCTCCCTTGTTAGGCATTTAGCTTTATCATCATGAAACAATTAGCACCTGAGTGTGATGACCAGGAGGGCTGCTCTGTCAATCAACAATCAGGTAGCCCTCTGGTCATCCTCTACATAATCAGCAACATTGAGTATATTAATGCTTAGCCTTGTAGCTCATTAACCATAACTATCTATTGTGTGTGTTGGCCAATACATAATTGCTTTGTTGTGTATGTACTCTTGCACAGTTTCTTTGCTCATGATAAAAGAGGCCTAAGCATAAGTAATCAGAAGGGGAAGGTTATAGCTGGTTTTACAATGCAAATGCTTAAATGCAAGTTGATAACCTCTGTTCGTACCAGTCCAATGACTATATCAGAGTTTTACTTAACAATTCTGATTAAATTAATTGTGCAAACTGATAAATTCATTAATATATTGTCAGGACTTAGTGAAAGGTCCCACAGGTGTGTCAATTAGAAAAACTTCAGTAACACTGATACTAGTGTTATGAGCTGAAAACAGGCAGCAGATAGTGTTCCATTTTCTAACAAACTGACAAAGTGCTAGACAACCATGTATGATCACAGTGATGGCATCTTGTTGATAGTGTTGATAGTGTAAAGCATTTTCCTGCTTATGATGTCAAATTTTCTCAGGCCACATTTGGTGCAGATTGATAGTCAGATCACCAGTTAGCAAACAATGCAATACCCTTAACTGTCTGATGTTTGCAGAACAGAAGCAAATTCTGCTTAAAACACTAAATGCTGTGTCATTCAACATGGCAGTCACAAAAAAGAATATGATTGAAAAGTAAGCTTGTTATTGCATCTTTTCAAATACAAAATCACAGAAAATGAAAGGTCTCAAAGATGCACTATAAAATGCCCTAGCAAAGTACCTCTGTTTTGTCAAAGACAGCTCTTGTGATGGGTTTGATGGAAAAGGCAGGTCCAAGAGTTCACTATTGTATGTATGTACTTTCTAAGGTAGGGTAAAAGATTTTTATAAACCTTCTCAACACACAGTTCAAGGAAGCACAAGTTTCATGTTCTGGAAGATGAGTGATACACAGAGGAGAGAATCAAGAAATTGTTGATCAAATGAAAATGTCAAATTGGGCCCTGAATTCTTGAAATTGGTATATTTCCCTAAAACTCCACTGGTGTTCTGCCATTCCACAGTGAAAATGGTCAGATACTATTAGGGAGTGAGACAAATTCCCAGCAGAAACATTCGACAGTTTATGCAATTCTCCATTTCTATCTCTGATGGAATGACAGCTGAACTCCAGTGGGCAGCACACTGCAGTACCATCTGCTGTGCTGGGGACTTTGAAACCATGAAGCATGTCACAGTGCAAGTACTTCTGACATTTCTGCCAAAATAAACAGATCTGGAGGTTAGGATCTAATCACAAAAGATTGCAGCTCTTCAGTGTTATATCTTAAATGAGAGTCCACAGTAGCTAAAGGATGCAGATGTCACCCACCTTCTCTAACTGAAATCTGTCCCATCATGGTGTGATAAGGACTGATATAAATATTTTCTGCCAGTTGCTGAGGAAATCTTTGCTGAAGTATATCTCTACAGACTTGAGGCTGAAAGTCAGACTCTTGGAAAGTCAGTATTAAGGCATCATTCATTTGACTTTTAAAGCTGTGAAGATTCAAGTGTTATGAGCAGAACAAAAGCAACATCTGTGAGTGATATTTGTCAGTCAGTGAAAGCCTTTGGCTGTATGACTTTACTGTGACTAATCTGTCAGGATTTCTTGGAGGGACCTTCACTTCATTCAGCTCTTCCAATTAACTTGCAGACTGTTCACTTATTTCACAATGGCACAGCAGGCACAGTCTTTAAGTAAGCAGCAGTGCCAGGATCTTTTGCTGCCTGATGTAGTCCTCAATAGCATTCCATTGTTCCACTAGTAGAAGACTGCCATGAGTAAAACAGCTTTTTACATTTAGGCACAATGCCATGCAGCCCCACATTCTTTACTGTGGATGGTGGCATGTTTGACCTGCGGAGACTCTGAACTGACTTGAAGACCACAGAGCGGGTAGGCTCTGCCAGCACAGGGCTGCCCCTGGTGTGGGAAAATTGACCCGAGTTGTCCCAAATTGGTGTGCTAACTTTGTATCAGCTTTGGGATAGGGAAGCAGGCTAACTTAGTGTGCTTATCTCTTCCTGGCAATGACCAGGGGTGAAGGATGAACTACTTGCTTATCTAAGGCAGGACCCAGTCCAGATGTTGGAAGTTTCTTACAACCTGGCAATTTGGAAATTTTACCAACCCTGGTAATTCATACGACTGCTGGTCCTGTAGAGAGATAGTTGTGCCAACGATAGCTGGAGACAAAGATTGACAGCCAGAGTTGTGGCAACATGACTGAGAAGGAGTCCACATTTTCAGCAAGTATTGGTTCCACTTCCCCCCCCTCCCACTCCCCCCCTTAATTAATATCACCATTATCGTGTTAGGAGCAAATCAGCACACAAGATATGGCCCAGTCGCACCTGTTCAAAAAGCATTAAATAGCCTTTAGAATCCTCTGTTTTTGAGGAAGAGAATCCCAACTCGGATTCCCAACTTTTGAGGAAGAGAATCCCAACTAGGATCCCAGGTTGATGGGCCTGGACCTCTCTCTTTCCTGGGCAGGAATGCCTTCTTGGTAAGAAGCTGCCCCTCCACAACTTTGCAGATGATACCCAGGTAAATTGTTACTATTCTTTAACTAATTATTTAGCCAACTTTGAGACATTTAGTGCTAGCACAGTAAGTGCATTTATCAACAGAAATTCTAAACTTGTTATATCTGTCGCTTAAATTCTTTTCCTTTGCACCTTTGCACATTTGTCCCGGTGCATGTCCTTTGTAGGGCTCAAACAGGCAAACTGACTCTCTTTTCAGCTTTGTGCAACTGTCTCAGTGCAAGTCCTTGGCAGGACTCTGAAACAGGCAAACATTGACTTTAATAGGTGGCTGTACACGTATAATCCTTTAGACATAAACCGTTGACCAGGTCTGGGACTAAGATTGGATTCAGCCACACCTAGACTCCTCTCTGAGAAGTCCAGTCTGAATCTCATGACTCAACATAAGGGCTTTTCTCAGCCATCTTGCAGACTTATACCCTTTTATGCAATACCTGGTACAGGTTGCAGACCTCATTACAGCCTGCTTGATCTGCACCATTGAGCATCTCAGCCTGCACCTCAGCATGTGGGACACAGCAATCCTGTCTGCCTCTACCAGCCATGTGTACTGGCAATACAATATGGAAATCTGTAGAAAAACTCTGCCAGTCTGACAGCATCCTGTCTCATCACTTCTCTTGATGAAGAAGTCATGCAGAGGATAACAAAAGCTGGTGTAGCTTTTGAGAGATTGAATCATCATGTCTGGAATTAAAAGGGCATCTGACTTCAAACAAATGTCAATGTGCACTGTGTGGGGGTCACCATTCTTCTCTGTGGTGGTAATACTTGGAAAAATTAACATTTTTCTCATCAAGTCTTCCAGCCAGTTCCATGTGAGTTATCTTTTTGCCATTAATGGTGTTAAAATGTATAGCACAGTACGATCCCAAGCAGTACTGAGGCACTGTTCCTCCAGGGCTTGAGATACACTGGTCCAAGCATCTGACACTTATCTCAGAAAAAGGATTGCTCAGAGCTATTTTCTTATTTTAAAATGTGTGAACAGCTGAGAGGTCACCCAATGAATTGTTAACCAGACATGCTAAAAACAAATCTTCAGCTGTGTGGCATTAGCTCTACAACATGGGGCATTGCAGCTGAAAAATGATCTGCTCTGCCAGTGATTATGGACTGATGTTGTCAAAGCCAATGAGCAAGACTGACTAACATTGTGCAGCACAGAACACAGCAAGGCTTGTAGCTCTTTTGATGAAAGTATCAGGCATATACCTCACCAAATTATCCATAAAAGCAGAATCCTCATATGATTAATTAGTAGAAGACTCGCAATAATATTTTCTGTGTTTGTCACATAGGTACTTCAATTTTGAAGGTTATGAAACTGAGCATCTTTATTTTCCTGTGAACAGAACATACAACAGAAAGGCTGATATCAAATAATGCAATGAGGTGTGTTTTAATTCTGTGAAAAGTGCATTTGAAGATACTGACTGGGGAGGTTGAAACCTTTTTGATCAAAAAAATTTAAATATTTCAGTTTCCCATGAGAATTTTTTCAGGAAAGATGAAATCTGCTCTGGTCTTTGGAGATAAGTGGAGTATATGGCAGTTGCTGCAATATTTTTTAATTACATTTCTCAGTTGTTAACTTTTTTAATGTTGCAGTTTAATGTTCTGCCCAAGAATCATTTATGGAAAATTGACATCACAGAATCACAGAATCACAGAATCTAAGGGGTTGGAAGGGACCTCGAAAGATCATCTAGTCCACCCCCCCTGCCAGAGCAGGGTCACCTACAGTACATCACACAGGAACGCATCCAGGNATTTCCATAGAAGAGAAAAATATTTTGGGTCATTTCAAAACAATCTTTTCAGTAATCTTGGAATTTCCAGGCATTAATCTTTCCCAGGTCATTTCTGTTCAATGAAGGAATCAGTGTAAGTGCTTTGATAAGATAAATAAATTTCAGTTTCTTTTCCAGGAATGCCAAATATTTCCTGGCATATTAACAACAATATTGTTTAAATAACCTTCATACTATGTTAGACTTTGCATTTTCTTTCTTGGCCTTAATTTTAACTTTTTAATCTCCTGAGGTAACAGAATGATTGTGGTGGGCAGCACATTGCTCGCAAGGCTTGGATCAAATCTAGTCCAAGATGAGAATTCTGAACAGTAAATTTCTGAAATTTGCTTAGTGGCTTAAATTAAACATGCAGTTTCTGGCTCAGTAGTTCGAAGATCCTTGGTTCTCTCAGGCTTTGGTTTTCTTTAAATAAATTTATAGTGGTGAAGTGAGGGGAAGCACCACGTAGAATAAATCCAAACCTTACCAAAACAAAAGTCTTTCAGTGCAGAATTTGATAGCTCTGAATTTCCAGCCCAGTGACACAATAAAACCAGTTATGTGAATAATTATTTGGAGATGATAATACTTATAAATTTTAGTAATCTCAATAAAAAGGAAAAGGAGAAAATTGCCTGAGCAAGCATGTGCCCAAATAATCATCTAGTCTTAATATGGCATAGGAGGGGATTGCCAGGACATACCAGATTCATGGCCTAAATTAAAACAATAAAAAATTCTAGAGAAAATTATGATACATAATCTAATGAAATTTTGATGTGTTTCTGTTTGAAGAATGAGGGTTTAAGATAAGATAGGCTGATAATCCAGTATTAAGTATTATTGTTTACACAAATAAAATTATAAATATAACAAATTCTGACATGCTTGAAGATTTTGTTTTGGTTTGTGTTTTTTGTTTTTAATTTTTGGTTTTGTTTTCGTAAAAAGTTAATTAGGATTTCTTAACATTCTCATACCATTATATCAGCTTTCTAGAGGAAGATAATTAAGAAGCAAAAATGTTGTAAATATCAAACCAGAAATTTATAACATTTTTACATACATTTTACTCAAAAGAAAAATGGATAATATTTACAGGAAAGTGAAGATAAACTCTCATATGCATTAAAATCATAATGTCATACAGACAATATTTACCAGAAATTATTCTGGAAGTTTGCAATAACATGAGGAGTTAGAGATGAGATGTAATGTCTCCATAGACATTGTAGGAGATGTAATGCCTCCACTGCCCACCACGGCCCTTATTTATAACTTGGTGGAAATACAAATTAGTATTTTCGCTGACAAAGGTTTGTGCTCTCATTGAACATGGTTTATATAGATGTAGCCTGGTATAGAATATAAATTAGAAGATTGATTCTAAACCTTGTGGAAATTAATTCTGGTGTAGTTTCCTAGTACCAGAAGATGACCAACCAACCTGCATATATTAAAGTAGGTGTTGGTAAATTTATGGTTGGAGTTAGCTGATGAACTAGGGTGGAAACTGTTATGACCTAGGAAAACTCTCCTCTCCTTTTCCAAACTATGTTGCTGTTATATCTTTATTCTATGCCTAATATTGTCTACTAGGAGACAGCCTTAAGTACTTCAAGAAAAAAAATGCAGTTAATAAAAATGACATAACTTCCTACCTGGCTTTAGATATCTAAGTTAGAGTGGAATAGCTAGATCCCTTTTTCCAAAGATATCACAAAGCTTGTTTCTAGTGTCTATGAAGTATACTTACAGAAACAGCCCAGAATTAGATTATTAACATACATTTGCCTGGTTTTGGAACATTAAACATAAGACACTGCTTGAAAAATATATATAGATCACACTATTTAGGTACAAAAATACATTGTTTAAGGTCTATTTTAACAGTTTCTATACCTAAAATCAATAAAATTGACTTTGCAGTCATACTGATATTGAAACAGTTTGTCCTATTCTCCTTATCAGTTTGCAATTAGATGTAGCCAGCTGCCATCAAATGTTTGGAGAAAGGAAATGTGTGATTCAAAACTGGTGGATTCTGCTAATATTTTCTTTGTCTTTTCTGCAGCCCTTGCTGCAAAAGTATAAACGGTTCCAATTTACCAGGCTTTCAAAGTCAAAGACTTTTTAAGGACCTGCACTTTTGCGTTCAGTGAGATGATCAGATTTTGAGTCATCTAAAAATCCAGGGATCAGGTGGTCACAGCCCAAGTTACTGTCAATAATCTACTAGTTAGTCATGCTTCAGAGAACCTGTTCCCTTTCTAGGGTTTTTATGACCTTTGTCATAAGTGCTGGGTGCACTTATGTGTACAGCAGTGTAATAAATAGTGCATCTAATGTTGTCACTATAGCAAATGTTCATTTTCCTGATGAATGAATAAGACCAGTTTCTGCTCACAGAGTTTTTATTATGGAAAATTATTTTGCTTTGACCAAAATCTTTCCCTTTTCCCCACTGACTGCTTGCCTTGTTTTTTATATTTTTTCATAACTGTATGCTTATGTTCTCTTCTCTTCTTTTCTCTATAAATAAAAGGTAAAAGCTTCTTTAAACTATAAAAGGAATTTGGCTATGGAATATCCATTAGTGGTATGTCTAAACCTGTACATTGTTTGCAAATGTTAATCCTCATTGATTCATCTTGTTTATTTACTAAATAAAAGTTGTCACCATCATCTTATAATAATTCTCCAGCTCTCCAGTAAAATGTGAAAATTTAAATATCATAGCAGCCTCTCTAATTTTAGGACAGAATGTATTCATTGTTAGAAATACATCTAAAAACCTACAGATGCTTGATTACAGTTTCCAGGGGCAATCATCTTGTTAAATTTTAAGTGGCTTAGCATTTGCCAAACTTTACTGTCTCTTATAATAGCACACATTTCCAAAATTGATTTTTGCATATAAGAACATGCAGGTTTCTGGAAAATGTAGGAAGCATTTTCAGAAATTATTGACAGCAATACAGTCCCCCAAAAATCTTCCCCTCATTTTATTTTTTCATGTGCTTTTAATAAATTTCTGATAAATTTCAGAATCAAGTGTGAAATATGGAGCCCTAAAATTATAAAAAAATCATTATATTGTATAAATTTCCTTGGTTTACATTAAGATAAAAATTACAATATTTTATTAAAAGCCTAAAAATTATGATGGGCCAGTAAATTTTCTGTTTTTATTGAGGAGAAAGTAATCAACATCAATAATGAAAGTTCAATCATCAGCTTCTAAAAACATGAAATATTCCTTTGAAGCTCAAAACAATTTTAATGTAAAAATTAAACTATTCTCTGCTTCTGTTAACCACTTAGCCTGGTCTGATGCATGTAATCTAGTTGCATGTCACTATAACTTTGTTATCCTATGTAAACTAGCTCAAACCTGTATCTGTGGAGAAATGTTGTAGCTTATTGGTGTTAGAGAACCCTACATTACTGCTGAGTACCATAGCAACACATCTTTTTTCATGCCCTGTGTACTGAAGGTTAATATTAATATGTCATTACCTGACTGATATTATTTGGAATAGGTATGCATACTTGTGAAATTGAATGACTAAAATACCATTCATCTGCACAGTAACTGATTTTCATAGTCTGTTCTTCAAAATTAATTCAAAATTACTGACAGTGATTATTTATGCACGAACATTGTAGACAAACTGCATTATGCAGCTGACTGCTTAGTTGGTATACACTGTAAATCAAAGATGCATTTGACAATACATGTAAGATTATTTTGGAAACTAATTACAAATTAACAAATCATAAATATGGATATGCTGCACACTGCTGTGAAGAATGTATTTGTTCATACTGGAGCTAGGAAGATCCACAGATTCTTCAGATTTCTGTCCATGTACTGACTTCAGTGATATGTTTGGCTCTTCCAAATTAACTTCTTTAATTAAAAAAAGCCCACCTTCTCTGAAAGTGCCTCTTCCACTTCCATTGAATGATATTATTCTGCTATCTCCAAGTACTATTTGGATTTTGCATGGGAAAAACTTCTGCCTTTATGCTGTGAATCTCCTAGTCCTTCATAGCACATTCCTACCAGATTATCAATTTCTAAGTGTGCAAAGCTCTGTAACTGAAAGAGCATTTACATTTGGTCAAACATCTGCACTTGACAGATGCCATAATTGACTATGGAAACTACTGCCAGCAATGCATTTTCATGTGGACAGGGTAAATTTTGTCTTTGGTAAACCATTTTGCTGGTCACAAATCTGGTGGAGCTGACATTGGACACAAAGGATGAACAAAGCTCCTTTTCCAGTGTTTGTCCAGATCTAAATGTGATCACACTTAACTGAAGAACCAGGAAAACAAGGAGCCTAAAAGGAGGCAGAAGCTTGGCATATGTTCTATCTTTTGATCAAGAGGAAGGATTTTTATTATTAATCTGAAATAAAATAGCTGCTATAAGACTGATTTTAAGAGTAATAAGGAAAGACATAAACTCAGAAAATATCATAATTCAAGTATCATTTGTCTAACTGAAGGGGAAAAAAAGTCTTTGAAGAACATGTTGAGCAGTTTAGAAGAGGCAATTGAATTAAATGCCACATGATGTCTAAAAATGATCTTACATTCACTTAGAGAATACAAGCTTTGAAAAATTGATCAAAAACCTACAACTTTGATTCTTGGGAACAAATTCTGTAAGGAATTGTGTTCAAAATGGAGCCCTGCATCCAATCTTCCAAAAGAACAAGATTCATTATATCAGGCCAAAATATCCAAAAGCTGTAATCTTTCTAATGAAATCAGGGGCCAAACAATGGTAGAAAAATATTTTCACTAGCAGTAAAAGCTACTAAAAAAAGTAGCATAAAAGCTACTCTGAGTGTGTTGTTCAAGGCAAGAAGAGCTGGAGAGCTCTAGGCTGACATAGATTTTGATATTACATTTTTGATCACAGAAATACAAAGCCAGCCCAGTCTTACACACAGGTGTTAGTCCTGATGCCTTCAATGTAAAATCACTTTCAAGTAACAAAATAGATAGGCTGCTTATAAAAGTTTTAAGTACAATTCTAGAATCATAGAAACGGTACATTAGAAAAGAAATAAAATATTTTAAAAAAATTGAAGTTACTCTTCCAACATATCTAACTCCTCCAGTATACCTCACCCATAATCACTGTGACAAATCCTGGCCAGAAAAGCAAGCAACCTGCAATGCATGAGGAAAATGTGCTGCTGGGAAATCCCTGCAGGCTGTAGATCTTTTCCTCTGTTTTTTCTCCGAGACATGCTAGTCCATGTTTCTGGCCTAAATACGGTATAAATGGAGTACCCATGGATTCCGCTTCACACCTTGATGGTATTTCAGATTAGTTCCCTTCTTCTGAATCAGGCAGGAAATAGATTATTATAACCACAAAATGATTTTAAGATCCTTTTTATTATAAATCACAAGAAGATGTATAGAAATGTCTATGCATCACATTTAAAAGTAGTTAGGCAGTTCATAAAGCCTCTGGAGGTGAGCTCTTGTTAAAACTCATGCATATTGTCAGACTAAACATTAGATATAAGAGGAAGGCTCTTATTCAGATGTGCCTTAAAAGGAAACTTGTTTATCCAACTTACTGCTTACATGGACCTTCTCCCTTAGACAAACCCTGACCCAATTGATTTTGTGTTAATTTTTCTGATGTAACTTTCCATAGTGTATTAAAATAGTTTAGTTGAACGTGTTTGATTGGCTTATTATGGCTCTGAAGACCTAAGATGAGAGAAGAATTAATATTGGGATGCATCTTTTTTTTTTAAAAAAATTTCTGTATTTATAAAAGAGGTAGAGAGATATAAGTAGTCTAGACAGCCTAGCTTTGTTTGGAGTTCAGAAGTTATTCAGGTGATGTGTCTTAATTCTCTAACTATTCTTTTTAAACACAGCCAAATAAGAAAAAAGAATTTAGATTCGTTAAATGTGATGTTAATATAATGTTTTTCAGGCAGTTAGAGCTTTAGAGTGTGATACCTCAGTTAAACAAAGAGAGTTGTGTAATATGCACCTATATCATTAGAAGAAAAAGTGAATAATGTTGAAGACACTGTTCAAATTGTGTATAAAACATAGAGTTTAATTGCTATATGGAAAATGTGTGAAATGTTTTAATCTACTTAGATTGGAGACATTCTTAGTTATAAAATTGAATTTACAGAAAATCAATTAAGTAGAACCTGATTTGAGTTAACAAAGGGGCTGACAATTGATATTCAAGCTGAGTTTCAATCAATTTTAGAAACTCTTTTTAATACTAATTTTGGCACACATTATTCCTTGTATTTATGTAGTAAAATAAATTTCCTAAATCATTTCATACCACAGTCTCTCTTTTAGCTGCTTTACTCAGCCATGATTCAGAGTGAATAACTGAGTGCCTTATCAAAAATACTTATTTATTAGAATTTATTCTCCTTCTAGTAACGGAGATCAAATGTTAATTCTTTTAGAGAGTGAAAATCCTCTCAATGCATTTAAAAACATAGGAAGTTTTAGATTTTTAGACAGCTGGAGATCAAACGGAAATTGAAAACAGCACAACTAAGTATTTTTAAATTTTGAATTTTAGTTCAAAATCAACAAATATTTTCCTGAAACATGCTTCTGTTTTGTTTTTTTTTTTTTCACTGATGGATGGGAATGTTTTATTTCATATAAATACTACCCCGCTCTTCCTGCTTTCCTTGCTTCAGCCCTGAAAGATTTTAGGCAACACAATACAAGGCTCAGCATATATCTTTAATTGTATCAAACTTGTACCTGCAAGGAATGATTTGGCTGAACTGTAATTCTTGGTCACTGGGTGGTATCAGTACGTGCAACCTTAGATTGATGGGATTCATTTTGTCTGTATCAAACTGTGTAGCAGTCAAGGTGAACAGCTGAGAATTTAAGGCCCCTAAATCAGTGAACAGATACGGCAAATGGCATGTCCTGATTGTGTTTTACCTTAGCCTAATATAAATATTTAAGATTGGTGGGTAAATTGTTGTCTGAGGCTATTTATCTCTTTACATGAGCAATAGGAGAGGTTTAACTGACAAACGGAGGATGAACACCTCAGTGGTATGCTCCGTGTAGAATATTCCCCAGCATTTTAGGATAAACATAGATCTTCATTATTCCCCAAGTATTTTCTTAATTGTTGAATTTTTCATCTTGACAGAATTTCTGAAGCAACAAATAGTACTTTCCTACCATTTTTTTATTTCAAATAATTTCAGGTTATTTTTTGACTCTGCTTTTTCTTGGTTTCTTAAGAAAATATATGGATCACATCTCAATGATCAGTTTCTTCCTGAAGTTTTCTGGGTTTTAATAGTGAGTGAGAAAATTCTCTCAATATGGAACATTCAGGGGAAAAAAATTATATCCCTTATAACAAAAGGATGTGAGAAAGAAATTATTCTTAAGAGATACTCTTCATCAGCCATTCATAAAGAAGCAATGCTACTCTAGTAAGAAAGTCTTAACATCACAATCCACAAAAGAAAATGTTGATGAAAGGACTAAGGATGATTTTTATGGTGCTGACAATTAATTATGTATGATATGAATGCAGGAGGAGGATCACATGAAAGGGTATCAGTATTGTCACATGGAGGCCACCAGTTATTTCACAGAATATTATATTGAAGTATTTGCAGAGCCACATCTTTGAACCTAATAACCTATGACTAAAGTAAAAGCCATGACACTTCCATGACACATCAATCAGCCCATAATCTATTTGCTGTTATATTCCTGTTATATTCATGCTGCCAGAAACAGGAAAGAAAAGACTACTAAAGATTTTACAGCACAGTTTTAGCTAACATAAGATGGTAGGGAAAATAATTATTTTGATCCTAAGAAGCATAGAAATTTATTAAGAGAGAAGGAAGGATTCTCAGCAACAATATGAAATCATTACATTTTTATTCCAAATACAATTTTTCCTAAGCACCACTAGGAATTTGTCTGGCTTGAATTAATTCTAAACCGACTTTAACAAATAACTTGTAAACTCTAAATCTAATGATCTTTTCTTCTATTTCTCATAAATAGTGGTATATGAAAAAGTGCAGATACTTCACAGTTAAAATATATGCTTTGTAAATCATTGCCTCATTATATCAGTATAAAGGAATCCCGGTAAAGGATTCATGCATCCAAACAGGTAGTACCTATGACTAGGAATTATTTGGTCCCAATGCTTAGACCAAAGATGACTTAGATATCCTAGTGGGAGTCAGTCACATTCTTGAGCA
This sequence comes from Aegotheles bennettii, assembly GCA_013398125.1. NCBI lineage: Eukaryota > Metazoa > Chordata > Aves > Caprimulgiformes > Aegothelidae > Aegotheles > Aegotheles bennettii. Next base: position 196,404 of record VZRW01001430.1, read on the forward strand.
GCAAGCAGGAAAGTATCTACAGCTAACCAAAAGAGTAAGGCACACAACATGGCATATACATTTCTGCTGCCTTGGTACCCAGAACATAGACTTGTTGAAGAAGGCTGGCTTCAGGATTATGAACTACAGGATTATAGATCTAAAGGAATTTCAGTGTTAGGATTAGAGTTTAGTCATGAAGTTTTAATGTTCTAGATTCTATCAGACTATATGATTTTTGAGGCTATGAAAAATTTGACTTTAAGAGTGCTAAAGGTTCTTTATGACTGAGCTCATTAGCACCTAATCAGGTAAGGGTAGGAAAAGAAATGAAGAGAGCTACAAAACAATAGAGAACAAGTCAAGGAAGAGTTCTGTTTGGTGGTGACCCAGTGGCAAAGATTAAAAGGCTTTCCAGATGGGGAAGATGATTTAGAGTTCAGACTGGTCTACAGATCTGAAATGAGACTGGAAAGACTGATTGGTTGTGATAGTTCTAATATTTTATGGTCTACCAGACCAGTGTTAAGACTGAGGTCAGGAACAGAATTTGACCAAACAGGAATCAACAGGAAACATTGCAGTACCATAAGGGTTGAGTCTTTAAAAATAAATAAATAAATAAAAATTCAGGCAACCAAGTTTGTCTTAACATGAGTAGAAACAAACACACAAACCAGACAAAATTAGGGCAAGGTCCAGACTATCAGAGGCTGATAGAGAAGTATTTGGAATGAGTCTAATAAGAATTGCTGAATTGTGGTTGGAGTTAGAGTTGATGTGGACATTGGAACTGGGTTTGGTCCGTGAGCTGACAGGGGCTGATAAATCTATGTCATGTTTGTTCTGACAGGTACAGATAAATTTGGAACTGGGTAGGCAGAGGCCACTGGCATGGAGGCTGGAGATATCTCCTTAGTGCTTGGACTTTTTTCGGCATTTCTCTTGCATTATTGAAAGATTTGATGGAAAATGCTGAGCTGATGTTAGGACTTGAGCCCTTAAGGGACTGTTGGACAAGATTTACTGCTCTTTTTCAAATTCCCAGATGACTTGATACCATCCAGAATAAAGTCTCTAAAATTGGTGAGTCACTCATTGATGTGACTGCACTGCAGACTTTGTGTGTGTTCCTGGTTTTGTTGGGTTTTCTTTGAATGATAATGAAATAATATTCCACTCAGATTGTATATAGAACTTGGTAATTAAATTGAAGAAAATACTTATGTGCAATTCAGTGAATATCACTACTGACATTCACAAATACTCAGCCCATCTTTATAAGATATTAATTTAGAAAATATAATAAAATATAGCACATAGAACTTGAAATAATTTTTCTAAACAAATAGAAACATCTGTTGTTTGTGCCTCATCTTTAATGGTTTTGTAAATTGGTGATCCTCTGGCTAGTTTTCTTATGAAGGATATAACTGCTATGCCATTATTATGATGATAAACAGAAAGAGGAACAAAATAAAATAATGTATCTTTGCTGCATCCTTCGATAATGTCAAATATTGTAAAGCCTCGAAAATTCATTATTTTAAGGTACTGCTCATTTCAATGACCAGGTTTATCAACTCTTTTACCCACATTTACTACAAAATGAACTGCATATTTTCCACAGATTTTTTCCTTTATGGAATAAATTATATCTTTTCCTCATTTTCTAATGTCAATAGGGAGGGAGAAAATTGCAGAGAGTACGGAAATTCAAAATCATTCAGTACCGTGGGGAACAATCCATCAGCCTTTCCTGTCACAGCCTGCAATCCAAATAACAAGCACTGAAATAATCCCCACTAGTAACCATTAAACTGGTTCTTCAGTGTGCTAGGGGCAGAGGGAAAAAATGTGGAAAAAAAAAGTAAAGACAAAATCTCAAAAAGAGCACCTTTTTGTGGTAGTAATCCATGAATCAAACTTCTAAGCCATTTCTTCCAATTAATATTGTGAGGTTTCAAAGTCCATAGGCTACCTCAGGCCATGATTTAATTATATTAATATTTTCACTGACAAACAAAAAGATGGATTGATAAAAATTTATGACAACTTACTTACTTTTCCTCCAGAGAGATATTGGACTGAAGTAAACATCGACCTAAATGTTAATTGACTCAGTTACCTGAATTTCTAAGAAAGCAGAATTTGGAGCTCAGAAAACAGAGCTAATGAGAATGTAATTCGAGGTATATGGTCCTTTTACTTCTTTTCAGCCCTATATAACTTCACCTCGAACACAGCTTTTCATTTAGCATGTCAGATGGCACACTCAGACTGTGTGATTGTGGTATTAATGATAAGGAGATGAGACGAAATAAACATAGAAAGCAATGCCTTAGAAGGCATAGTATGTCCAGAGTAGTCTTTGTAGTCTTGCTGATATCACCCTGTCAATTACAGTTTTCTTGTAAAGATGTTCATGTGGATATCTGAGGGAGGCAGAGAGAAAATGAAATAATAATGTTCACAAAAATCACTCAACAAATATGCCAGGACACTGCTAATATGAAGTTTTGTGACATTACTTTAAAATTTAAAATGAGTTTGAGATTGGAAGGATATTCCCTTCAGCTAACGTTTGAAATGTTGTGAGAAGTAGTTCAGCAGGAGGGACACTGGTTTTGTTTAAAGATTAGACCAGAGTTCCTATCTTTTGATGTCCATACTAGAGATGAATATTTCAGGGGTAATTGCCTGAACTTGTTTTATAGTAGGGGGAAAGAAATAGGTACTTATAGATTAGAATTAATCTGATTTTTAGGTCAAGAATTATTGTGCTCTACAAGCGTATTTTGAAACAGATTGCGGAAGGAATCTAGATAATTGGTCCAGGTGGTCAGACAGAACCTGCCTCAAGCGTTCAGGACAGCTTATATCAGCCAGACATCTGTACCTCTTCAGATCAACAATGGAAAAAAGGTGTTTCCAGTTGTTCATATTTATAGAAACATCAATGAAAGAAGTGACTTCAATTATTTTCTATTAAGCATAAGGGCAAATTTGAACAAACAAGATGCTAAAGGGTGTGAAAGCAAAGCTCTGAAGGTACAGGATTTAACTGAGGATGGTGGAACTTGTTCCACAGCTCTTCAAACACAAGAATGTTAGAATCTGGCTTGATACAATATCGGCTTAAAAATATGACCTCAGCAGCTTTATATTTTAGTGAAAGTGGGAAATTAATGAACTGAATTGGAGGGAAAAGTCCAAATTTTTCTTCTGCTAAACTTCAAGAGATTCATATTACCAAGGGCAGATTTCAAGTACATAGCAGAGGTTTATTTATGAGCTAACTGTCCATGTGTCCTTTATTGTCATCACTTATAAACTGGAACTTCTGTGGTAATATTAATCTCATCCTCAAGTAGTCTTCTAAAATAAGCCATTTGCTACCATGGGAGACTACTGTGATCTGATTTTGTCAGATAACTATACTTTACAGATTAAGTGAAAAACAGTCAAAGGTAATGCAAGAAAAATACATCAATATAAAAAGTCTTTTTGTTAATTTCTTTTTAAAATCTCTATTCTTATAGGTACAATATAATTAAATACATACATAAGCAAGCGTTTCTGTGTTCTGTGGGAACATTATTGACAAGACGTGAAAATGAGCTCCCTTCATTAATTCTGTGAAATTCCTTACAATTTTGAGGTCACTCTTTAAAAAGTGAGTCGAACCTCATCTTTATAAAATGAGAAATTAATGGAATATATGAAATATATTTTTCCCATTATTTCTCATTGTTATAGCTAACAGTTTGTTCATAGAACACAATGTTAAATTTCACAGAAACACTGGGTTGTAAAGGCAAAAGTCCAATGGACTTCCTTACAGTAGGAGATAAGGCAAATTCATGCACTACCATGAGCTTCTGCTGACTCAATACAGATCTGAATTTAATCTTCTCTACCACAGCTATCCATTATTTAGTACTGGTTCATGTCTGTTTGATACTTATTATTCAGCAACAGGCATTTGCTTCTGGAGAATTTTGTGTTTAAAGGCAAGTAGACAAACAGGCAAAGGTTAGAGAATAGGGAACAGACGAATTCAGATCTGATATTAAACTTTCTATATTAGTGCTTTGAATAACATTAATTAATAATTAAATCCTTCGTAGGCAGGACACTGCAAGAATAGGTCTATGAGTGATATTTAATGAGGAATAGGTATGAGTCTTACAAATGAGACCTGGAAATTGTACCACACAAATGAGCTACATATAAGAGAACAATGAAATAATGACTATGGGGAAAACTGATGTCGTGGTTTGAGAGCACCATGATAACAAATTCCCGTCCTGCCCCGAGCCCGCCCGGGCCCCCCCGGCTGCTGCCGCCCGTGCTGGGGCAGTGACAGTGGGGGGGCAGCTGGGCCTGTGGGGAGGGGAGGGCGGGTCAGGTGACCCCAACGGGCCAATCACAGCGCTTCTGCCCATGGCGCTCGGTATAAAATGGCTGCTCAGAGCCCTGCCCTGGCTCCTGGGGCTGTGCTGGCAGGGCTGGGGTCGCCTCTTGCCACCCCTCCCTGTGCTGCTGGTGTTCCTGCAGCCTGTTTGCTCCCTGGAGAAGAACACCGGGCACAGGGACAGGTCACCTTCCCCTGCCTCCTCCAGTGGGACCGGTGCAGCTGCTCCAAGGTTTCTGTGGGCTGTCGCCAGGGACACTGGGCCCAGGTTTGGGGCTTTCCCAGTCTGGACATAATTACCATCTGGGAAGCGTGGGCTCCATATTTGCATATGCATTTATATCTGAATATATGTACATCTTTGTATATAATTCAACAACTTTATTATTTTTATTGTTTTAATTATTTTCTGTTTCAGTAAAGCTGTTCTAGTTTTTTCCCAACCTCAAAGTCTCTCTCCCTTACTCCCCTGTTGTCTTTCCCTGGGAAGGTGGTGGTGGGGATAACAGAGAGCATCTGTCACCTGGCTATTGGCCAAGCCTTGTGACAACTGAAAAATGAAGTATGTGGATGAGTACTGTGAGTGGGAGTGTATAGGAAAATGAAGGAGGGTAGTGTAGGAAGAACAAATTTATTTATAGCATTGAAGAGAAACACATTTTTATGTAAAGATGTTTAAAATCCATGAGGTGTTCAGAGATTGTGGTAATGATACCACATAAAGTGACAGCATGTGTAGACAGAGAACTTAATAATTTTTTCTTGGTTGTTAGGAGATAAAGGACCCTGTTTGAAGGAAAATGTATGCCCTTAAGGTGCTGTAGTAAAAAAGCAATTTTGCCTTCATGATTTTTTTCTTTTTCTTCAGTACACCAATATGTCATTCACACTGGAACAGCTCCCAAAAGACAGCATGGGTGAGCCTGCATCAGTTTTGCCTCCCTTCTCCCTGGACTGTTGTCTAACACCACATCAGAAGACTTGGCATCCCCAGCCCAGTGCCTAACAAGCCATAGGCATCCACATGGGCACCACACTTCCTGTCTGAAGCCATTTGCTTTACAGAGTTTGCAAAAATTCCACAGGAAAGAAGAGAAGCTGCCAGTAGGTGCTTTCCTTCAGTGCAAGCAAGCCACGAAATACAAACTCCACCTGAGTCCCTGAAGAGGCAAAAGCTGCACCTTAAGTTGAACTGTCTCAAATTTCCACTGTATCATTCCCAACTCTTCCCTCTACTTTCAGAACTGTATACTATCATCTGCCAATCAGTTCATTCTTCTTTGTGGGTCCTTAAAGGGCAAGATGTGCTATTTATACTGAGGGTTGTTTCACATTTAATAGAGATAAATTGACCTATCCACAAAGTAGAAGAGAGCTTTTTAGAACATGGTTTCATGGAATGGCTGAGGTGGGAAGGGACCTCTGGATGTCAACTAGTTCAACACTCTGCTTGGAATAGGGCTTGTTACAGCTGTTTGGTGTGAAGGGGGCTGAATCGTGCAACCCAGAAGGCAAGTATTCCTCAGCTCATGTTCCCAGCTCCAAGCAGTAGTAAGCCGGAACATGTATCCCTGGTAGGCACACACAAACACACATATTCAACACATGGATGGCCACACAAATAGATGGACACAGTCTGCACTCACAGACACAAACAGCACCAACAGCTTCATCTTATTCCTTCTCTAGTTGAGCAGGATGGAGGTCCGTTAGTGGGAAATATATATATGCAAATGTTCAATGTGGATCCCTTCAGCAGCTGGGCTCAGGCACCCAGTCTGCCCAGTAGCTGCCTCTGGAGCTTTTCTTTCATTTCTCTTAGTGCCTTACCATTAGGGACACTTCCACACAGAGGCACAGCCACACCACCCTCCAGAAGCCAGCAGCACACCCCAGTTGCCTGCTATCTAACTGTCTCATGGTTTCACCCTTGGAGACACACCTGACTCCCAGGCTACTTCACAGGCTTGCCAACGACTCCAGCTTCATCTTCTTTAGTGATCGTATACTCACTTGCACACCCACACTCTGCAGTCACTGGCACAATGGACATTAGGGCCTCTGACCCCTGGTCCCACTCACTGCAGTCTCTCCCGTTGCTGGCATCACAGACACATAGGTGCTTCAGGCTGGGGTATGACTCCAGCTGCTGGCACCACAGACTCTCCTGTACACATACCTGCACACAGGAAAGAGCAAGATATGAACACAGGACAGAAAATTCTGGTACATATGAATGCATTTGTAGACAAATATGAGTGAGTTTGGTTTGAAGTATGTTTTGACTATACATGGGAGTTTGTCAGTTTTAAAATCACAAACAAGGAATCTTCTTCTCCAATAAATCATGACACATGCTTGCTTAAAAAAGTCCTTGTAGATAATCTTTCAAACTGCTTTCTAAAACATGATAGTCCATCTTAAAAAGAAGAGCGTTGAGACGTTTGCTTTTTGTTTTAACAGTGTCCCTAGAGAAATTAAAACCATCAAACCAAATATTTCTTTTATCTTTTTTTTTTTCATTTTAGTTTGTGCCTTGCAAGAAAAATTCCTGTCTAGTTACTCATTAGAGACAGTTTCTTTCAGTGTAGTGCCCTGTAATTAATGGGTTCAAAACTAATCAGAGACATAAAAGACTTTAATGACAAGTTAAATAGAAAGTAGCATGAAAGAAAGGTACAATAATCATCCTTAAAGTGCTTGATATTAATTTCAAGAGAACTTTAATAGATGGATTAGCTTAATTGATAAAGGTGTGATCATTTTTGCAATTTTGGGGTCTAATTTAAGTAGATGAGTCTTGGAAACATACCTGTTACTCAACTGTTAGGCATTTATGAGTGATCTTACTTGTCTGTCTCTAAGGACTATATTTAGAAAGTGAGTTTATGATCTTCATTTAAACCATTGTAGCAGCATGTTAGCTGAAGCGCTCTAATGGCTCATACTTGAGGGTTTGTGACACTAAATGACAAATGGGTACTATGCAATGCAATGAAGCAAAGATGAGAGTAGCTGCCAAATTTGTGACAACGTGATTATACATACACCACTCTTGCTTATAGATTCTGAAATAATTTCAATAACATCTGGCATTGAAGTGGACTAGATTAATCAATTTATTCTATTGGAGAAATTTGCTAAATTCAGTGACATACATAGTTATTAAGATTTATTTTTGGCATTTTAAAAAATCAATTTTGTCTTAATAATTCTGGCTGTGGTTCACTGATTTATATTGTTTTCCTAGTTCTTTACTGCCATGCTGACACTTAAAGGGGCCAGAGTTTCCTACTTATTCAAGTTGAATACCACTTATTCATGTGAGTAGGTCAATACTTTGCATTTGAGTTTATTGCTAGTAAATCTTTGTTATTCAGTACATGGAATTATTTATTTCTGGCCAGATTTGCACCTACATTGTGTATTACCTACTGTGATAACTTGCAAGACTAAATGTAAGTCTGTCTGGCCCTAAATAAGTGGCTTCAAAGTTCTACAAATGAATGGACTTACTGGCAACATTCTTAAATGCAAATTCTTTTCCATTTTTTATATAAGTAGGATTTTCAAAGCACTACAGGGAACAGCAGCTTGGCAGAAGATTATATTTGCTAAAATTATGCTAGCATAATAATTACTGGAATAAAAGGATGTGATGTACATTTTATCAATGCAGACAAAGTAATAGTTTCGGATATCTTGTATTTTACATACTGTCAGGAAAAAAAGGGAGACATTGCTGAGATTTTTCATTCCTGAAAAAAAAAAAAAGTAATCTGTTACTTTGTTTTAATATCTGAAGTGACAATGAAAAGACAACATACCATAAATAAGAAGTCCAGCTAGTTCTGGCTCAAGGAACCTGTCTTCCATATCTCATATCGATATTACCTTAGAGACACTCACCAGCCTGTCCACACTGCAATTCTTCTCTACTCCATTCTGTCATTTCAGTAATTATCACTGCATACAAATGGAATAATGCAGGAAAAGAAGCCTTTTCTGCAAGGAATTTTAATAAGGACACTATAGGTAACATATGGAAATTTTAAATTTTTTTAGAAACTAAGCAGGACGTAGGGACGGGTGCCACTTCAGCATAATTTTCTTCGCTGTGTCTTTATGCTGTATCACATGGTAAAGGAATATATATTGCGGTAAGCTCACTCCCTTTTCTCCCTTTTGTTAATTAATATCTGTATGGGAAAATGAGATAGTATTCATAGAGTAAATGGCAATTTTCAATACAAATTCCCCTGACATGGGCATATACAAAAATGTTAAGCATTGAACACTGTTTTCTCTTTAGTTTTCTGAAAACATATGTTGCAGTGTTGTTACGGGCAGCGCTGTAACTAGTTATGGGCAGCGCTGTAGCTAGACCTCATACAATCATGTTTTCATCTGTTAGATGGTATCTGGGAGAACTGAGCCTTTTGCTGTGAAAAGGCCTAGCACAGCATCCATGCATCCTTCGACTAGCATGTGCAGTGTCAGTGACCTGAGCTACAGAGGAAAAAATAGCTCAAATGAAGCTCCTTCACACCAGTACTTACTCCCCTCTTCATTTTCATAGCAAAGTGACACATCGCTCTAATATGAATGACTTAGTGCTGTCTCACCATCTGCTTGTTTGATGCCTGCCTTTGTGCTGCAGTGTTTTATGGTTTTCTAAGGCATTTCTAAGAGGGCAGGAAGGCTGCATCCTAGGGTGAACGTAGTGAGACAATTGCATGGCAAGAAGTGGAATATATAGGGCTATGTTGTCCTCCCCTTGCATTCACACAACCCATGACACAAGACAACATTGCTGTACAGAGGCAACAGCTACTGGTAAATGTAACAGACATGTTACAGGGAGATGTAACAATGTAACAGGGAGATTTTTCTGCCTCTGAAGCCAATTCTGCCAAGACTCTGCTCATGTCCACACAACTGCCTAACATGGTGGCTGGACTCTGCCAAAGGGAACGTGGCTGAAGTGGTGCCTCATTTAACTGTGTCCTCCATCATGGCGAGAGACAGCTGTTGGCTGAGGCCAAAACAGACCTCCAGATCTTGCTGAGTGTGCAATAGCCCTGAAGCCTCAGCAGGAGCTCTTGGGCTCTGTTTAATTTGCTGTAGGGACATGGTGAGTTTGACCTGTTACTAGTAAACATATCTGAACAGTCACTTACAGCAGCACTAATCATCTGAATAAGTAAGCTGTCCTCAGTATTGCATTTTTTGGATCTTGTAATCTATAAATATTATGCATATACAAATATTATACATATACATATAAGCATATACATATGTGAATATACAAAGGTCTAAGGCATAGGAGTTCAGTATACTTATCCCTGAGAAGAAATTCAGGAAACATCCACATCACCCAAACAGGATACTTACTTTTTCTAAAAAATATCATTGGTGCAAGGCATCAAATTCTTTACTTTAAAATTATATACCTTAAATATAGATATACCTCAAATATAGATATACCTCAGCTGAATTACAGGTAATACCTCCTTAGAAGGTATTTGTACTTACATATAGAAAAAAAACCCAACACTTTTCTGTAAAAATTCAGGTTCTATTCCAGATGGTGTCAGGTTTGCAGTACAGTGGAATTTCATAATCACTTCCTTATGCTGCCTCGGTAATATAGCTATTACCCTGATTTGACGTGTGTCAAAATATCCCTATAGTCTCTGTCATGCTTGTTAATACATTGCAGACGACAAGCTGCATTAGGTCTTCAACAGTATGAGTGAAGAATATTAAGTGAACATCATGTCAACTCCTAGTTCTATAAAGGTTAAGATATGATATTTTTTATAAACTTAGACTCATAGAATCATAGAATGGTTTGAGTTGGAAGGGAACTTAAAGATCAAGTAGTTCCAACCACCCTGCCATGAGCAGGGACCCCTCCCACTAGACCAGGTTGCTCAAAACCCTATCCAACCTGGCCTGAACACTTCCAGGGAGGGGGCAGCCACAACTTCTATGGGCAACCTGTGCCAGTGTCTCACCACCCTCACAGGAAAGAATTTCCTCCTAATATCCAATCTAAATCTGCCCTCTTTTAGTTTGAAACTGTTCCCCCTCATCCTATCACTCCATGTCCTCATAAAAATTCCCTCTCCAACTTTCCTGTAGGCCCCTTCAGGTACTGGAAGTCTGTTATAAGGTCTCCTTGGAACCTTCTCTTCTCCAGGCTGAACAACCCCAACTCTCTCAGCCTGTACCTCAGCCCAGTTAAAATCTAGTGCCGCTTAAGCTTTTTTGATAATAGTGATAGCAACAATAACTTGTAGGTACACTACATAATGTTTTAAAATCCAAAAACTTTTGAAATATTTTACAGTCAATATTTTTAGGAACCATTTTCTCCAAGATAAAATTTTGGCCATCCATAGGGTTTTGCCTTTCACTTGCAACATTAGCATCAAACACATTATTTTAGGAAGAGAAAAGAACAATATTAACTGTGAATAAATTATATTATTTTGAATATCAAAGCAGGTCTAATTCAAGAATTTTCCAAACATGTGTGGAATTTGAGGAAAACAGGACAGCCATGTGAACAAAGAACCCTCAAAGGATGACCTTGCTATAAATCTTGTGCAAACTGGGGGAGTTATCAGCCTCTATCGTTAACACAGGCTGCTCCCTAGCAGAGGCCCTTGTGAAGGCAGGGACTCCTGCTCTGGCTGGCAGGGTAACAAGACATAACAATCTTTGTTAAAGGAGCCATGCTGTCCGATGGTGACCTTTTCCTCATTAATTGTGAAATGCATATTAAAGTTGACACCCCTGCATATGCTAATGAAGATTTTAGATTTTCCAGAGAGAAGACACTTCATATTAAAACAAATGCTAAAAGTATTCAGAATTCTTTTTCATTATCCTCTAAATCCATGACATTTTTCCTAATATGACATGTTAACAAGTGAAGTTTTGTGTTCTTTTCTGGTGCAAAGAGAAAAATCTACTTTGAAATTCTGTCCTTCCTTTTTTTCTGTAGGAAATATGGCCAAAATAATGAAACAATCAGAGAATTTTAATATAGTATTTATATGCCATTAGAATTTTTGTACACACATCCTCATGACGAATTTTTCACACTCTTGTGAGGGGATTTGAACAGCTAATCCTATTAAAAATTAACACTTTCTTGATACCAAAGGGAAAAAAATCCCAGTAATTTAAATAATAAGGTACAGGGCTTTATTCCTGATTCAGGCTGCTTCTTTAAGAAGATACTTCTCATGAGTTATGCCGGATAATATTCCAAGACAATAATAATAATTCTGTCCACGTTCTGGGAAATGCCCCTCCTAGTCTTTGGTATTGAATTGTTCTATCTATTAGGAGTCTTTAACTATGTATTTCCTAACCCATTTAAAGCCAACTCATTTCTTTTCTCTTTATCTTAATGAAATACACCCTAAGCAGGCCTGTGGATAACACAAAATTGAAGGGAGTGGTCACTGTGCTGTAGAGCAGGGCTGCCCTTTGGAGGGACCTCTGAGCAAGCTGTAGGACTGGACCAGCAGGAGTGTCATGAATCTCATTAAATAGCCCCTCTTCACCTTTCCCGTAGGCCCCTGTTCAGGTACTGGAGGCTGCTCTAAAATCTCCCCAGAGCCAAAATCCAGCCAATTCCTTGTCCACCAAGTGGTCCATCCTTCAAGTCCATGCCTCTCTTAATTTGCAGACAAGGATGTTGTGCTGGACAGTGCCAAACACTTTGCACAAATCCAGGTAGATGACATCAGTTGCTCTACCCTTATACACTGATACTCTAACCCAATCATTATAGGAGGTGACCACATTTATCAGGCATGATTTTCCCTTAGTGAAGTCATGTTGTTTTTTTTAATTTTTTGCTCTATTTGAAACAATGTGAGGTGATCTACTGAAAAATCATTAAAAAGATACCAAAATGAATATTATTTTCACTTACATCCTTAACTTTGAAATGTCACTTTTTGATGCTCTCTTTTCTGAGTTTTACCTAGACCATTTAGGCTCAGTAACAGACACAACAGCTAATTTTGACACATTCTTCAAGTCCAGTATGTCTTATCTTGACCAGTACTAAAACATAATGATAAATAGGATGTCACAGAAACTTTCTATTCTTTGCAGACATGGTGTGGGATTACAACAGCTGGGCACAGGAGGATCCTGCATCATCAGGCCTATGAACAGCTCACCAGTAGTCAGCTGCAGAAATGAAAGTTTAAGGAGCTGAGCAAAACCAGCTATAAGGGTAAGAGAGAACAAAGAGCATGTGTGCAGAATAACTCACACTCCTTATGTAGTAAATTGAGATCTAATGTGGCATTTATATCAGAGCAGAATGAACAAGGTATAAAAAGGGTCATGAAGTATACAAAAGTATGCAAGTGGATCCTAGAGTAAAGAGCAGGAAACCGTAAGTATCAAAATTATATTCCTCCTGATGAAAGACTGGGGTTGCTGTAAAGCCCCCAGCCACCCCAGTCTGAAACCAACAGCCATAGTATGTGTGATGGCATAACACTAGATTAGGTGCAGATACTGGGAAGCCTGAGGACAACAATTTTAATTGCATTGTTATTATTAAGACTTTTCCTATAAGGGAATTCTTTTTCTTAATTTTTCTTTTGCTTTCTGTTAAATCAGGTCTGGACTAATTATAATTCTTTGTTTTGACTGTGACATTTTCATCTATATTTCCCAATTAATTTCAGACTTTGTATATAACATGCTTCCTTTTTCCTGTAGCAGGATTTTGAATGCAACAAGGGAACAAATGAGTTTCAGAGAGTCCTCCAAGACTGAAAAGATCCAGCCACAAACAAGGTGAGCATCAGGAAAACCCCTTTGCCGTTCCACAGGTCAGATTTGAAAAGGAAGAGTTTCATAGCAAAACAGAGTTTCATTCTATTGATTAAGAAATAACCTGTAACTGAAGTTTTATTTCAAACTTAAAACTTAACTAGTCAAAATATTTTCCTTCAATAAAAAGTTATTGCCTGCAAACCTCCACCAAAATCACCAGACCAAATATAATTCTATATTTTTGGGGAGTCGTGACAGTAGCAATATATGTCTATTTATATTTATCCTTGTTTAAATGAAGTAGTAAATAACGTTCTTACATTTGGAATAACTCACAATGACAAATAAATAGGTCAAGATTCTCCTCTCATACTTGCATGTGTCAATCAGGAGTAGGTCTATTTAAATAAACGAAGTTACACCTATGCAAACTCACTGTAATTGCAAGGAGATAACATTTCCAGGGTTATGATGGTAGAAAGATGTTATGTGAAAATGACACAATTAATCTTCTCCTCTTCTCCCTGGTGTAGCTTAGGGAAAGGTGGTGACAGCTCAGTGGTGGGAAAAGATGTGATGAGGGACAAGGGGAACGAGGAGGAATGGCTGAACCACCGTCATTTGGCAGCTGCTGTCAGCCAGCAACAGTTTGTGTTATAAATGGGCAAAGCTAGGGGAGCAGGATTTGAAGGCCACGTAGGGAAGAAAGGGGTAAAGCACATTGTTTGAGTAACTTAATTAGAGGGGATAAATTGTTTCAGGATGTTTGTGACAAAGGCCTGGCAGGTCCTCTTGGCCGAAAGGGACAACTGGCTAAATCCAAACACTTGTCTGAAGAGACAGTAGATGTACCCAGACAAATACCATTATGCCTAGTGGTACACAGATTTCCCTAAAATATTTTAAAACATTGTTTGAAAATAATCCAGTCCAATAATCTGGAGAGATGGAGGCACAGCTCTTTCTAGCTTGGCCTCATGTGGCCCAGCAATTGAAGCAACCACAGCGAGGCCAGCAGTTGTGCTGTGCCCAAGGCCTGAGGAAAGGCTCCATCTCTGCATATCACGTTGTATTTTAAACACAGAACTTTGTGTTTTTTTGGGAAGCACAGAGCCAGATCCACATCCCAGGTAAAGGTGAGGGTAAGATGATGGTCTGTGCTATCCTATCCACAGGAACTGCTTTGCAATGAGGCAGCAAAACATCAATAAGGGGTCAGTAAAACAATCAGAAGAGTTGGGACTCATGCCTGAAGCTCCACAGAGATAAAGAGCAGGATCAATCCTCTAATCAGTTTTCATGCCAGTGTTTGCTTACAGAAGTCAATAAATTTAGAAGCAGGAAAACGAGGATGGGGTGTCTCACAGAATAAACGCCCTAATTTAGTCAAATGATTGTATAAATCATTTCAAAGTTCCTTTGAAAACTTGTTTTAGTTGAAAGCCGCTTTAAGGGAGTATTTCAGATGTGTTTAAATTGATCCGTCACTGAAAACAGTGGAAACTGATTGATAAACTCTACTTTGCTTATATAGAGTTATATAACAAATACTAAGGAACTTGTGAAGAATGCATATAGGCCATTTTTGCTTAAGAGAAAAGTTTACTGTAAAATATCTCCACTGTAAGTTAAATGATAGAGATGTCAGCTATCAGGAAGGCAATAGGTCCTAGTTAACCTTCATCATGGATCAGAGAGGAAGCTGTTTGTTTAACTTGCTGTGTAATCATAACTGTAAGTGCTTAGAGGGTTCAGCTGCTTGTAATTAGTGCTCTAAATTGGCTTCTGAGGACCTGATTAGTGAACACGTTCCTTTGCCTAAGACCTTAACCAAAGCCTATGGAAATTTTTGCCATAAGGAGACAGTTAATTGATTAGAAAGGGCAGAGAATGGTCAGAGCAAGAAAATAAAGTCAATTACAGGGCAACTACGAAGTTTCATTTCAAAATTGTTATGCCAATGCATAGCCATTGTAATATAGATTGTATCAGAAGAATTGCTGGTAGAGACAGGGAGTAGCTAGCCTTATTGAACCTTCAAGAAAACATTGCTCATTTTATGAAAAGCATTATAAATTGCAGCAGCCTTTAATATAAGGGAGTTATACCTGATAAATGAAAAGCTTCCTCTGATTCTACTTCTTATGTATTTACAGCCTTAAATTTTAAGATTTTGAAGTATTTTAAAGGATCAACTGGAAAGCAAGGATTCCCGTGTCCATAGTACCAAAATCTATTGAGTAGCAACTGGCATCAAACAAATTTAATCAAAAAATTTTTTAAATTGTAATCCCCAAGAATTAAGTTTTCAAATTTAAATATGGGTGTAAATGTGATAAAAGATTTTTTAAGAGCTTAGGTATTTTGTTATGGCAGGATGTTTCATGTTGAACATTCAATGCTGGTATTGCATGCCAAAGCAAACTCATTGCTAACAGAAATGAAGTAAGGGCTCTAGTCCATGTGCCATGCAGAGACCAGAGCCTTTTTCCCATCGCACTCCAGTTTTCTTTCATTAGGTATTGTTTTATTTTGCAAATAAATTGTATTGATTTTGTATTATTTTGGCACTGTAAAGTAGCAATAAATCTATAAATTGTCTATATATGACACATAACATTTACATTCTTTAAAACAAAGTGTTGTTTTGGTTTATTTTAGTATTTATTTCTATTGGTTTAGGATATTTTTAGCATGTAAAAAATCGGAATAAGGAAAATTTAATTGCATGTTCTCAAATGTTTGTACTTTTCTTGGCTTAGGAGATAGCAAAACATCAGTATTCCTTGTTCAGATTCCTTAGTATCAGTGTGAGAGGATACTTACCTTTATAGTCAGTGGTTGAAAACAGTGACTAATACAGTGGTGAAAACAGTGACTAATAGTTTTGGTGACACTACTCATGTGTGAAGGTAAAACATCAGAAGAATGCCTGCCTTCAAAGAAATGTGTTCAGAGTTTTCTGGAGATTTCCATAAGGTATTTCAAACTATAAACTTATAAGTAAAGAATACTGAATCATCAGGCAATTCTCAAAGTCTTTGTGTGTAAATGGGCACATTTTTCAAACAGGGTGGTCGGAACTAGATGACCTTTAAGGTCCCTTCCAACCCAAATCATTCTATGATTCTATGAAATATGACTCTATGTTACATATATGGATCAAGTTTCAAGGCATTGAGGTGGCTTATAATACATAACACTAAGAAGTATAGAGACCTGTGGACAAACTGAGTCATGGGCCAAGCTGAAGTTCTGTAACTGTCTTGCGAAACAACATATCTAGTCATTTGTTGTTGTAAGTTTATTGAATATCCTCCATTCTTGAAATGATTTAGAAATAGGCAGTGAACAATACCAGATGCAAACAATTTTATGGCAGGCAAATGGGTGCAAGATCTCAGTTTTCCTGTTCTGAAGTGTAGAAGAGGCATTTATTAAAAACTTGGTATTACCTAGTTGCTAGTAATAGGAAAGAGCCTTGGATTTTGTTACCCAGCAGGTATCCCTTATTCATATATTCCTAACAACTAAGATTTTATGTAGACAAAGTTCTGCGTGTTCTCTTCTTTCCTTGTGCTCCTGAATGATATTATTTCAATATTAATATTTAATTATACCTATACTGATTTCATTTTAGGTCCTCATCAGAACTAACAACCAGATAAACATGAGTGGATTATATGATCAGTGTACACATCCTGAGTCTAAAATAAAATTAAAATTCAATTAACATTATTGAATTAAATGCAGGTGTGCAAGAGCAGTCTGTCAGATATTATATGTTCTTATAATGATGGAGGCAGGTGTAGTTCAATAATAACTTGGAGGTTAATTAACAGGTTTGTTTTTTATGGAGTGGAACAACACAAAACTGATAACAGTTACTAATCAAAATAGAAATAGTAGTAGAATTAATTTTTCATCAGTGGGTTTTTTCAGTACCTACAATTTCCAGGTCTTTAAAAGATGTTAGCTGCTTTTGCCTTTTCTTGTGTTTGTGTTAAACCCATTATGGCCTAGTATTCCTCACTTAGGTCCTTCTGCTCAATCTTTTGTGATCAAGAGTGACTTTGGTGGGACTCTGTGGCAGAAATCTACACTGTCTTAAAAAAAAATGCCCTGAATTGTCCTCTGGATCAAACGTGCTCTCAATACATGCTTTGAATATGGTAACAGCAGCAGCAGAACTCTATTCTTTCATACCTATGTGCCCAGGGACACCCAGTGATACTTTGCTGACTGTGGATTTTGACTGTATTTCTTCAGCCTGCAACACTTACACAGAACCTTGTGCTCCCATCTGTCAGACATCACATAAGCCCCAGCTGCCCCTCTGACTGGCATTGCTGCACAAGCTGGGATACTCAGAGTACCGGGGTAGATCTGTAGTCACTGACAAGGAGCATCCTGGGGGCTGTCACATGGCGAGCAGTTCCAGATACAGCCTGCCTCCCTCAAAGTGTCTGCTGTGTCATGCTACACAATGAGAATAGGTGTCCACTGTTTCACACAGTGTTTGCTGCAGTTGTTCTAGGGGTCAGGATAGCTGCCTTAGTGTTTCTTTGATATTGGGCTGTGGGGTTTTTTTGTGATTTTAAAAATGAAGACTAAAATCTGGGCTTTACACTTGGTCTAGTTTTTGGTCTAATCCTGACAGAAGAGTGTCCCAGATTTAACGTAAAACAACATCAGCCATTGCAGTGGGAACAGGTTTCTGTGGTGATTTCAAAGTAGGAGGATTTTTTTTTTTATCTGAAAAGCAAATGTTATATAAGATAGCTGAAGCTGCTTAGCTTTCTGGGCAACATTCCCAGTCATTTAGAGTAAACAGTCCACCTCCTGGAAGGCAAAAACCAACAAAATTCCCACCCAGTTGGGATATTAACGATGAGCTGCTATGTGCTACTATTGCTTCCTACCATCAAGAAAACCACAAAGCAGGGCACATAAGCTATTTAACAAACAATTAAAATTGCTGAAGAGATGCTATTGTTAAGACAAAAGTTGATAATAGAGAGAAACTCTCAAAGGTCTTACAATCTCTGGAGTATTCCTTAGTATAGTAAATAAACACCAAATGTAAATCTTGCTGCATGACAAAAACAAATGGAGTGTAATAATACTGAAGACAATATAATATGTCTGTATTTCTTTTTTCCTTACAGGTGCAACATTATTTTGCAAAGCTGAAAGTTAGATGTTCAGGGCAGCTAAAAAATTTTGAAAGATTTAGTCCCTCAGAAGCATAATCTCCCCGGAAGTATACTTAGCCCCAATTTCAGCTTTCATATAGTAAAGGTGACACTGTAACAACTGTTAGAGCTACTATTGGCTGATATTATTCAAAGTAATATATTTTTTCTATGCTACGAATTTATTGCTTTTCATTCTTTAGGCCAGCAATAATCACAATGCTCACAATAATGAGAAGAGCTCCTAACCACCTGATTCAGCACAAGGCATTGGTCTGTATGCTGTCACAGAAGACAGAAGGTTTCTGTTTATTTGTTTGCTTCTGTTTTAAGTCCAGAACTAGGTCTTTATAATTTTAAAGTACTTACTATACATTTGGAGATAGGACAGATAATATCACTTCATATTTTTACTTGATGTTTTTGCAGATAAAATTATTTTTTTAAGACAGTGCAGTTGAACATGAGCTAATAAAATATATTTTAAGTTATTCCATTCAATTAAATACTTGATTACCTTTCTGTGTTTTGGGAACAAATCTGCTAATTTAAGTCATGGTAGTAATGCTGTTGTCTACATACTGTAGAAAAAGCATTATATGTGCTTCTTTCTTCTTCCCCTAAATTTCATTGTTAAATTATGATTCCTTTGTTGATATGTTCCCCTGTACAATTGCTTGATTGTGACTGCTCAAGGATTATTTTAATAAAATTGGCTATGTTTCACTTAAAGACTGAAGATTTATTTGATCTTTTTAAAGCACCATGACTTCTAATTGACTCTTGTGAAGTGCTCTGCTAACACTTATCTGAATTAAAAGCTCGTGGGCATTGCTCGGTATTAATCTTTATAGTGATTTATTGCAAACTCATGGTGTGATGTACTTGTCTACTCACATTTTTTCCCTTTTCAAAGTAAAGTGCAATTTAACATTGAGGACAGGGTACTTTCATTAATAAAGTAATTAAATATTGTGACGTTTGAAATACGTTTTCTACTTATGTATGATTATTTTTTTTGTTTCAAAATACTGTTTTTATGTGTTAAGTTTCTATTTTTTTCTTATTTAACATGTTTGCTTTAAATGATATTTTGGCACCCCAAAATTTGATGCAATTTCTGAGACTAGAGATGTATCCTGAGAACTCTCAAAAGAAAAAAAATTATGAATGTCATATATGCTGAATGATATAATACCAGAAATGTGATGAGCTTTTGAAAGTTTGAGAATATGATGGTAAATATGTTCTATATCTTTTGCAAGGTGTACCTGCTTCTCTAGCATTCAGCAGGTTGTGAAAAAGATAGATGGAAATTCTCAGGGGTCTCAAGACTAGATAGTGACAAAACTGGCAAACTCTAAAAGCAGAAGGAGTTGTAGTAAGCATGATTGTCTTAGTAGTAATAACTAGGAAACCAAATCAGACAGAGCCATAACAGAGCAGTTGTGCAGAATTTATTAAAATATAATTGTTAAATACTCTTAAATTTTCCCTAGACACTCACCTTAATACCAATTTGTAAGCAGTGTATTCAGTAATATAAAGGATATTACTAAAATCTTGTTTATTCTGTTGTGGTCAATGTGATATTACAGTGGTCTGACAAAAAATGCATAAAAACTGTCTCTCAAAACTTCTTTTTCATTAATCAGTGGCACGATATTCAAGCTAAACTTCCTTAAATACCAACAGAATTCCTGTGATATTTGGCAATTATTACAGTATCAGTAACTTATGAAATCCCTGGTAAGTGAAAATAATTTTATATTATTCAGTCTAGGCAGATGATGAAGATGACTGAGGAGGAAAAGTCAATGACTTTCCTCAGATTCTGGAATGGATTATGACTGGTGATGTTATTGGACTTAGACAGTTAAAATAACTTTTCAATATACCGAGCATGACAAAAGGGACTGTTTTAATATCAAAGCTGACTACTGCTAGCAAAAGTTCAAATGTATTAGCATTCATCTGTGTCCTGTCATCTTGGCTTTTCTTCATCTGCAGTTTTCTGAGTGATGCTCCAAATGGAAATTGAATTGTAATAAATATTTATAACCAAATCCAGTGCAGGTGATAATGTGAATATGTGCACCTTCCATAGTTGTAAACTGAGCATATGTTAAAGTTTAGAAAGGAACTTTGTGATAAAAGTGCCTACGTGATTTAACTACTTTCATAAACACAACTGGAATTTTAACCTCTTTGTCAATGGGAATGATAACTACACAGTTTCTATATTTAGCTTTTTATGGACGTTTCTAAGTCATCCAGAAGCCAAAATCCAAGTGTTAGGATATTTTAACACTCTCAGACGTGCATTTTATTGAAAACAGTGTGACTGCCTGAAACACCTTCCCTCTTCAGCTCCACAACATTCTAGGTTAGATTTCTCTTCCCATATGTCACTGCCATCCTCCTTTACGATGCTCCTACATTTCTAGAACATAAGAGAATTTTCCAAGAAAGCCTAGGAACAGCACTAAGCTCCTTCTACTCACAACATATATGTTAAAAATCAACTACTGGAACCAAACCACAAAGATAACTGCCCATATTTACTTTTAGACTGGAAAATAGAAACTGATTTCTATTTACTGGAGGAACAAGATTCTGGGAGATTCTTTCAGCAGGAAAGGGAATTGGAATTTGAAGGCAGAGCCTGACCAGATAATGAAAATCATCTGTGTCAGATTTTCCTGCTGGAGCTGAGGACCCCACCCGATAATTCAGGACATTTCTTCTGCTCCTGAATTGCATCCCGTTCCTAATCCTTTTAACTTTCTTTCTCCTACATTCTGTCAGGCAAATGTTGTGGCTTATTACTCTCTAAAACCCCAATTACAATTTAGTGTTGTATAAATAAGAGTGATATTCACCTATGGACACATTAAATACAGTGTAAACTTCTCAACAGGATAGTTATATCAACTCGTCTTGCTTTTCTTAATAGTAGTATAACTGCATGTTAAGTGCAAGAAGTAACGGATAATATAGTTTGTGCTCTGTGTTGCTGGATGCAGAATAGAGATATTTTTCTTCACATAGTTTTGAAAAACTGATGAGAACTACTTTTAAATTAACCATAATGAACAATGCAAGTATCATCTGATATTCTGAGTGTGCTGTCAGATAATGGATGTTCTACAAAGTGTATGGAAAAGAATAAGACAGTATAAAATGTTACCTAGAATTTGGCGTAGATAAAGCTAAAAATAATAATTAAAAAGCCCTCACTATTGAAAACAAAGCAGATAAATGATAAAAATAAGTGAAGCTAGTTGCAAAAAAACCTATTAAATAGTGGATATCTATAGAAGTTTTGGTTTTGACAAGAAACTTCATGAATATTCTAGAAACTGGTGAAATATATAAAGAATAATATCTCAAATAAATTCAAAGAACAGGAGACACTAAAACTGTGCTGTTCAGCGCTTCTTATTGCAAAGACGTTTTACTACTTTATTAAAACCACGTCTCTTCACTGATTGATGTGCTTTTCAGATTTAAGATCTGGAAGAGGGCTTACATTGTCTTTTTTCTCTGTAATGGCCAATGAGAAGATCTACTCTGAGCCTCTGTAATTATTACATCTTCACAGCAAAGAGTTTATCCAGCTGTCCTATCAGTCTCTGTCTTAAGAAAAGGGAATCTTTCCCAGAGTAGCACATTTCAAGAAAAATTTATATTTTTGGTTTTTTAGAACTTAGATGAGCTTGTATATTCCTTATTCTCTTCTTTCTGAATTATATTTTTCATTTATGCCTTCAAAAAACTCAGCTTCAATGCTGACATGAGATTAATGCAGTAATTGGTACATTTTTTCCATGCCATTGCAAATTTACCTTTTTAAAAACCCTTATCATGGCACATCATGTACTTTTCCAGTGGGACTAAACTCAGCCCTTTAAACCATGAGATTTGCTTTCTTATGATGAACTATGTGTTTGTGAAAAAGTAAATTAACAATAACTTTAACAATGCATTGGCTCACATGCTAGTGCCTAACCAGATAATCTTCTTATCCTGCATGAAGACAATAAATAAAGAATTCAGCAACAATAATGTTTATTTTGTTATCTTCTCTCCTCCTGTTGCTTACCAGCTCCTGAAAAATTATGTAATCCATTGTCTTCACCTTAATTTGGCTTATACTGAATACCATTACATGTGCAACTCTTTGCTCAAGGGATTTTCTTTGTTATATTTTTTTATATTCTCTCATATCTACTTACTAATACTGTTCAGCTTCAGTGATATTAACAAAACTCTGCTATATGTCAAATTATAACTCAAGGGTTAGTTTTGCTTCTCCCAGTAGTATCACTTGGGGTTTATTCTTATTTCACCTCAGTCTCACTTGTTGTCAAAGAATTGGCTACATTTCCAAAATAGAAGCAGCCTGAAATAAAATTTTTCCAGAGTTTTAATTTCCTTTTTTTCTTTTCTGCTTGAAAACTTATTTCATTTAGTATCTATACAATCACTGGTGATGTATTTCATGTCACTCTATTACATCAACAATGGTCTATGTCATATCTGGATTGTGCAGTTTTTATTCACAATATTGTATATTTAGATTGTCAATATTTTTTATCTCTTTCTGCACAAACCTTATCTCTATGGTATTGATTGTTAGTAGTCTTCTGGTTTCAGTTATTGCCTGGGGTGAGTCAAAAAGTAGTACATTAAAAAGATAGGTTATAGTGACAGATTTCTTGAGCCAATGGTCTCTTTGGGGATTGAATGTGTTGATGCTGGAAATTAAAGTTACAGACTTCATACAGTAATAGAACTGGATAACAATTTTCACAACAGGAAGACCTTCTTTTCAGGAGAAAACTCAAGGAGTAGAAGAAAACATGCAAAAAGTATGGAGATGACCTTGACAGAATGAAATATCTAGAACAGAACCAAAAATATTTGCATCTTAATATTTCCCCTGCTAAAAGAATAACCTGTGAAACATAGATGTTTAGTATCTTACCCTTTTTACTGACTTGTTCATCCAAATGATGGTAACTCTTTATGTCCATCACTTCAGGACCTTGAGAGACAAAAGTCTGTCATAAATCAAGATTTTTCAGACTACTGAACTCTGTGAATACTAATTTCATATGATGAACTGTGTTTGTAATTTATTTCTGAAAAATCTCAGGATTTACTTGCAAAAATACATCTTTACAGAATTTTGTGAGTAACATTAATGAGTGTAGGAAATATGAACTTGAAACAATCAGGTTAAGAGAGAAATCAGAGAATATTTCAATATTCCTTATATGTCTGGTAAATTTAAATGTGTGTCAGAGATCCAGAGACCCTTAAATTGTCATGTGATGATGTCCTGAGTTGACATGTAATCTATGCATACTGAGTCTTTGAACTGTTTTTTTTATAGCTTTTCCTGAACTATCTCTAGTTTATCAGAATCCTTGTTAAATTGATTAAGAAGACTGTTGGTAACAATCTATTATATTGTTCTTATCAACACTGTACAAAAGGAGGATTATCTCCCTAATTCTTTCCACCCTGTTTATATGTGCAGGGTCACGTTAATTGCAGGTTTGCACTGAAATCTCCATGATCTCTAAACCATTTTCTTTCCAGAAAAACAGCTTTCTATTTTTTTCTTCACACCTGTGATCAAGATTTTTTTCACTTAATCTTAGCCTTCTAATTTTACTTTTCTTGCCTAAGTGTCACAAATGAGTGTAATGCACCTCACTCAAAAGGGAGAAACAACAATATGTTTTATTGAGATAAAAATAATAATTTGACAAAGTTCAATAAAGCAAGTGGAATTAAAAAAAAATTAACAGTGGTTTACCAATGTTCAATAAGTTTGATGGCAAGGTTCACCTTACTAATTACTGCATGGAAGAAACATGCAAAGGAAAATTGAGTTAGACTCGTTAGAATGATGCACAAACCAGAGATGTAAAAGGGTAAGAAAGACCCTCCCATTGTGTCATGGAGGTTCACAGTGGATCCCTTTGTTTTCTAAGCATCTGATGAAGCTTAGGTGTGGCTAGGTCCAATCTTAGACTAAGACTTTGGACAATGGTTTATGTCTTATGGAATTATCTATACAAACTTCATAATATTTTGTATTTAATACCTACATGGATTGGTAAAATTTTATTAGTGTTAATTCAGCATGCTGTCAGTTATTTACCAAAGGTCCGTTGTTGGTTAAAAGGTCTCTCTGCCTTCAGGAGTGACATTGAGAGGTGTCCCAGCTCAAGGGGAGATCACTACCATGTAGTCACGCTGCTCAGAAAAGGCTCACCTAGGCTGTCATATTTATGGAATTAAGTGGTTGGCTCATAGTCAAATTACATGCAATGGGAAAGGTATGCATGACACTCCTTGTACCCACAACTTTCTTTGTTCTTTTATAAGTGAATTTTGAAAAAGCCACCAACTTTTCATTCTCATGA
Source organism: Aegotheles bennettii (assembly GCA_013398125.1). NCBI lineage: Eukaryota > Metazoa > Chordata > Aves > Caprimulgiformes > Aegothelidae > Aegotheles > Aegotheles bennettii. The sequence goes on from VZRW01001430.1 coordinate 221,258, forward strand.
TAACCTTCCAAGCTCATATACACCAATGACCCTACTCCTTGGTTGGTTTTCAGAGAATAGATTGAAACTAGAGTTCTTGGCCTGGCTACTCCTTAGGCCTTTACCTCCTTTGGAACCTGTAGCAAACTACTGTTGGTTTGGTTAAAGGGTCAAGTGCATCTGTCACACTAAACCACCTGTGTTCCTTCTGCTGTGAACTGACAGAGATTGCTACATATAGAAGTTGATTAATCCAGTGGTAAGATACATTAATTGACTGTCTGGAGGCTCCTCTGATTGCAGACTATAATACAGACCACAAATATGCATTTGAGACAGTTAATGATAGCTAATATTATTTACCTTCTAAGGGAAAACTAGAAATAAACAGTTTTGCACTTGCCTTTGTTTTATTGAATTTGTTTGAATGAGTCCAACTTTCCAGGCAATGTCACAGACCAATACAGGCAGAGCAGCCAGTACCTTTTCCATCACCCACAAAACCACCAATAGCACTCACACAGATGTAAGCAGCACACACTGCTTGGTCCTTTCCAGCCAATGAGGTGGAAGCCACTAGTAGCAGACCATTAAGCTTTTAAGTCCACCAGTTAGAGACCTAAGTGTTCTTATTTTTGTTATTGACTTCATTATCTCTCATAAGACTTTGGGTATCCTGGTGTTCAACTTATTAGTTTTCCAGTCTTTTATCTTTCTTTCTTATGTTGAAAAGCTGTTAACTAGATATCCTTAAAAACCACGTCTTTATATTTCAGGTATCCATCTGTCCTTTATGTTTCATACAGACTTACAATCCTGTTACGATAAGAAAAAAAAAATCCCATTTTTTTCAACATCTTTCATTTGAGAATCTCAAAAGATTTAATTAAATTTAATTTAATCAAAATTGTTGAATTCAGCTGAGGTAAACAGAGTACAAATGGTGTGAATTTAGCATGAGTTCAAATTTATGAGGCTTTCCCAGGTGCCTAAAAAGAGTTAAATACCTCAGTAACTAAGCTTACTTGATTGTGCCATATTCTTGAAAGACATCATAGAAAGATTTCTACAACATCTGCTGTAACTAAAAATGTGCTAGAAAAATATCAGTTCTTACATTTTTTTTCCCTTCCATGGACTGGATTAATTACCTAGATTTTGAAGAAGTAGGTGTGGAGGTTTCTTTCTACAAAATAGAATTAAATCCCAAGGTGTTAAAGATCATTATGAAAGGAGATCATTGACTCTCCTGAAACCAGCAATTACTCACAAGGAAGTCTGTGGACCTGAAATCTACCATTTTATGAAAATTAGGAAAGCTCTCTCCAAATTACACAGGTGAAGCTGACAGCCTGGCAGCTACAGGGCATAGTGATTTATTATTGTGTAAAAAATAACTCATGTCTATCAGAGTTGCATACCTGGGAATCTATTGTATTATTTTTGGCACATATTAACTGTTTAAATTCTTTTTATGTCTCAGATAAGTAACTAGGAAAAATAATGGGAGTAAAAGAAAGCAGAAGTATATAAGTCAGTTATTAGTACAAAGTTCTTGTGCAAAGCACTGTAGGAAAATCACTGTGTTACGGTGGATATAAATTATTTCCAAGCTGAAAGAATCAACTTGGTAATATTTTTGAGCAAATAGCTCATGTTCAGTCATGCCAGTTCTGAAATATTTACTCAAAGCTAGATTCTGCACCCACCGAAATAAAAGAATGATTTCCCCTTGGTGAACACCAGATAGAGTGGGAGAGAAGGAGTTGTGTGAATTGTTTAGGATAAAGTCAAAGCTCACCTAAAATTGCACAGAAGTAGAGCACAGCTACATCTGTTTTGCAGTTCAGTGAGTGTCAATAATGTTCAGGTATGTTTTGCATAGCTCCATATATCCCTGAGATAGGTGAAAAAATGCAATGGAAAAATATTATTTCTGAAACATCCAAAAAGTCTGAAAAATATGGAAGCAAGATTTGTGGCTCTGCCGGTGAGTTTGGTTCTCACCTACCTCAACAAGAAACTTAGTGGTGCTTTCAGATTTACTGATGCTTATCCACCAGTCATATATTTTTCTACTTTAACTATAGAGATTATGATGTTATCTCTATAGCAGAGATAGTGTTAGAAGACTTAAACCTTCTGTGTTCCAGTATGCAATCTCTTTGATGAGCAGGCATGTCTTTGGCCTGACTACTGAGAGTATTTCCTTGAATGTGGCTTGCTGATCACAAAGCACAGGTGTAAGTTCAGAAATTATTTAAACATGAAATGGTGAACAAACTATAGCAATATTTGTGGACTACTAAAATGTGCAATGTTTGAAATAGAGACCGCAAGAGATAATACAGATCCTTTTAAGCAAACGCCAAATAATACTATACAGAAAAGTTTGTTTCCAAATGTGAAACATCAATTTTTTTATCTAAAAACTGCCAAACAGTGGCAAGTTAGTGAAGCTCCCCAGAGCTTAATAGTTGTCTGCCTTAATATCAAACCAGGGATGGGATTTCCTGCTAGTTTATGTGGTCATCAGACTACACAATCACAACTGTCAACTATGAATATTTTATTACTTAAATAAGAAAGGAAAATTTAAAATAAGTAAAAATCAAGTAGGTTAATAAAAGTTAAGTACCTGAAAGTCAGAAAAAAATATAAGATATTCAAAAAACATCTAGTCATGGTCCTGGCCAACTGGCTCTGAGTGGATCTACTTGAGCAGGGTGCGTTGGACCAGATGACCTTCCACAGGTCCCTTCCAACCTCAACCATTCTGATTCTGTGATTCTGTGAAGCATGATTAACCAGTATTACCTTGATGGATAAGTCAGAAATAAATGAATGGAGGTAAGCAAACAAGACTTCCCTTTCTCCTGATAGGCTCTGAAGATGTTTTAAAAGTGACTTAAAGGCATTAATATCAGGAGATGGCAGATGCAGAAATACATCCAGTCAATTATCTGTTCCCTTTCCCTTCTGCTCCTGGTGTATCCTCATATTTTGAGAGATCAGTTCAAGCCATGAAGCTTTGCACTCCCTTGGCAATTTAAATGGATAGCTAAAGACAATACAGCTGTTAAAATTTCTTTGTGGCAATCTTCTTTCATAGAGAGTTCTTTAGAGTCCCTCCTGGATGTGCTACTGGACACAGTGAAGTGCCATCTAAAAACTGATCTCCGTTGTTTTACTTAAAAATCTCTTTCATAAAACACACACATGCCCTTACACACACTACAGCATCCATTGAAATGTATAAATACATAAATCCTAAAAAAATATTATTTATATAATGCTTATTCTCTTGATTTTTTGTTTGCTTGTTTCCACTACTCAGTGAGTTACCTCTAGCAGTAAGCTCCTGTCTTTTATCTGTAAAATGGCAAGCATAAAGCAGACAAAAATGCTAAAAGGTTTGTAGCTCTAGAAAATATTTTCTCCCTTAAAGCTTGATTATGTTATCTAAAATAGATTTCGTATAATTCAGCTTCACATTCTGTTGAAATGCAAATTCATAAGTAGGTGTATATAGAGAACTGAGATGCTTGAATGATAATTCACAGTGAGATTTTCTTCTCAGTAAGTCTGATGCATATAATGCACATACTTGCTGAGCTAAAACCATCCCTCATTTCTCAAATGAATATCTAGCACACTCTTTACCAAAATGCAAGTTAGAAAGAAGCATTCAACTCACTCTTGGGTCTGCCCTTTTTCTTTACAAAAAGGCTTAAATTTTGCAGCAGTCAATATGTAAATCATGAAGTAATGGGGAAAATAGTTTGATAGGAGAAAAATCTTATTTATGATGTCCCACTTTTGCATTAGCAGTTGAAAATTTTTACAGGATTTCAGAGTGTCTCATTTCAATTTAAAACATTCATGTTCCTTGCTCTTTCCCTAGGAGAAATAAAGGTCTGGAATACTTCCATCAACCAACACCATTTACATATATAAGATCCTTTATTATTTATTTGGACATTGTAAGTAGTTTAATATGCATGAGAGGAAAGCAACATCCTCAATTCTAAACCCACAGTAATTACACACCAACATGTCATTGTTATCATATCAATATCTGTTTATGCTGAATCCTGGACCTGGAAAAGAGAAAAATATTTTCCAGACATTATTGTGCATTATCTATGATAATATTTCAAATGATTTTGTCTGAGCTATGCTTGTAAGAGTTATTCTATATCCTTTAATTTCAGATCTTTGTCTCTGACCTTTACTTTGATTTTTTTTTAAGTATTTAATTAATGTTTAATTCAGAAGAGAATTGTGCAGCATGCTGTCAGACCTTTAATTTCCAGAATAGCGCCTGTTTTCTTCTGTGCTGCTTCATAAAGTAAATTGCTCCCCATAATCTGTAAAACAATAAACAGAATTATTATATCTTAGGCCATTCATCCTCTACTGCCCTCTTGAATACCATTTTCTAAATCAAGCAGTGGAGGAAATTACCAAGGTAATGACAAGGAAATAGAAGACCATTATTTTGAAGAGACTAAAAAAAAGGAGAATATAAATTAAGGTAAAATGAAATGAGAATTTTATTTATGATATGACTTAATTTTAAACTAACTCACTTTAACCTTAATTTAAGAAATTATACATTAAAAATAAATACTGTTTTTAAATTATGTTAACTCTTTAGAAGAGCAGTACCTGTATAGGTAAGCTAACTGTGCTGGTAATATTTTCCAATATTATCAGTATAGCATGAGGTCTGAGAAGGGGCTAAAAGGGCCTAAATATACCAGAAAAACAAAATGAAGTAAAGCATTTTCCTGTGAAATATTTCTTAACACCTAAATTTATAATTACCCTATCTTGGCTAATTAAAGATCTTGATGGAGTTACCTTTCATTTTCTTCATTCGTTCAATGCTGTCTACACTGCCAGGAAGATGACCCCCTGATGAAATGCTTGGAGGCAGCCCCTTGCTCTGTGGTTTAAATATCTACTCCACCTTGCACACACTTGCGGTCTTACTAGAATATTTATGAATGTACAAAATTGTAATTTATTAAATGACAATGTGATTTTGAGCTGTCTGTAAGAAGAGTCTGTGGATATGAGCTGACATGTGAACTCCAGCATGTCAGAGGAAAATTGTCCATTCATTCAATACAGGCTGAGGTCTTGCTGGGGGAGAATGATGAGCAACCTTCCAGATGAGAATACTTTGATGATTTTTAAGAACATCAGCATTGTGTATGTCAGCATTATAGTAAGGCTACTGCTGTCTAAAGGCTGAGGACACACAAACCAGAGCTGATGTCTAGGCTGACACCCATAGCCTTGGTTGAGCCCCATTGCTCTGAAGCACATATATTTGCAGTCTTCAGACACCTTCATGTCTGCTCAACTCTGTTTTAGAACAAGGTGCAAATGCATAGATTTCTCTAGTGTAGTTAGTTAGTGACCCTGAATGTAAAGCATATACACACGTTGATTCTTTTCGACATTATATTTATTTTCTCTAAACACAACATGATACAGGTTGTTTTTGCAGCCTTTACCTAATATTCTGGCTAAACTGCACTAGAGTTTATGCTTTCTACCTGTCTAATTTTCTACTGAAGTTTCAAGGGGACACAGCATTTATAATTTTCCATCCTGAACATGTTGCTTTCTGTGTTTCTGCTGCAAGTGTTGCTGATTTTCACCTTAGGTTTCAGTGATGGGAAAGTGATCCTTTCAAATACAATTTTTAATTAGTTTGTAGAATTTACAGATATATTTGCCTGGAATAGGCTATATAACTGTCAGTGGTTATTATTGTCCTGTCTGAGTTTGGACACAAACATATTTAGCATAGATGTTTTAAAGATGCCTCTAGAACTCCAGAAGAGAAATAACAGTACTTTTCTTATACTCAGAAATAATAACCTCATGCTTTCTATTCAGCAGCTTGACTTGTTATTTGGTTTTAAAGCAAACAGTATATTCTAGTAAGAGGGAAATCTAATGAGTTTTTACCATAAAATTTCATTACTGCATCTTGCCATTCCCTTAAGAGGTTTAACATATGTAACAAGAAAGCCTTTTTCAACCTCAATCCTACTTCAATATTAAGATTTTTTTAAAAAATTAAATTATTTACAAAGCAAAAAGAAAATTATAGGCATAATGCTTACTTGATATCTAAGACTGACTCTACGTTCATATTCTCCTGCCATGTCCATTCCCATGATTATGGAGCACTAGCTGAGATATCAATGGGTTACAGGCTAAATTCACAGTCTGGCACAGTGACTAAGATCAGCTAATGGGGACATTTTTCTCCTCAGGGTAGGAGGCCACATCAGAAATATACTGAAGTGCATGAATGTCTTCAACTTGCACATTGTAGTTCTTACACTCTCTGTATCTAAAAAATGGGGGGAAAAATCTTAACTAGAGAAAATTTCAAGAAAAGTCCTTGTAAGAAAATGTGTCCACAACTTTTCCATTTGAGAAATAGTCAAGTTACCCTATCAGAAATGGCAAGAAGAATATAAAGAAACTTTTACTCTACAAAGAATGGGGAGTCATCTAGAAAGTCAGGAATATATTTAATAAGAGTATTTTGAAAAATTTGTTTCAGTAAATTTTGGAACAATTTTGAGGACAGAATACATGCAGACAGTTTCTGACAGCTAACATTCCTTCGTGTTTCTGGAAAAACATGGAAAATTTTGTTTTAGTAGTACATATATTTTATAGAAAATAAAGGTAATTCTTTTATTAGCTGTGAACATGTATATAAAATAAATAGTCTCTTGATTACTTTAATATGCACTGTTTTAACAGTCTTACATAGTTTTTGGTGAGGTATGAAAAGAAGTGGAATTTCCTTCCCTGGCTCTTATGGGAAAGATGGAATTTAAATGTATTTTTAAAAAGAATGTTCTATATGAAAATCCAAATCCATAATTTTAGGAATATAAATGCCATGTAATGAAGGCCATATTGAATTTCTTGGAGTTTCTGCTCATAAAACTCCCTTAGCTGTATAAAAAATGATGGTGAGGGTCCAGAGCATAGCCAGGACTCTGAAGAAATCTGTGATGCCTCTCTGTGTAGGTTTAAGGAGAATGACAGATCTAGGTATGCCTAATGACAGCTGTCTGTATGCTCACTACTCCTCTCTTACCCTAGATTGCCTCATAGAACTTTTTGAATGTCTGTGACAAAATCATGGACTTGTGGAAGCAAAAATTCCACATTCTCTATTTCAAACAAAATTGAATTCAGTGAAGTCTTGTTGCTCATGCTACACAGGAGGTCAGATAAGATGATCACAATGGCCCCTGCAGGCCAAGTAATGAATGTGGTAGTATTAAAATGTAGATCATTTCTTCATTTTATGTTCTGCTGAGGCTGCAAAGTTCATAACAGAGGCAGTTCTGAGATAATAACCCTTATTCTTTTTAATAAGCATAGTTGAACTAAACTCATTATTTTGCCTTAGATTCTGCTGCTTATGTCTTAGTTTCACAAAAGACTATTACATGTGTTGGTTTATTGATATTTCTTCCTAAACCTACTTGTGTTACTTGCTCATTAAAACCTATGCTGCTCAAATACTGACCTGCTTTGAAATAAGTTGGTGCAAACCAAGCTATATGGGTTTTCAATTACACAAAAATTGATCTTCTTCTTTTAATGTTTCAAATGATTCTGAAAAGTCCATCTTTCTCTTTTGTATCCAGAAACACTCCAGAACCTTCCTGAGTGCCTTGTTATAAATATTATGCAGATAAAGTCTAGGTCAGAGATTTTAGTTAGATTATTGAGAGACATATCATATAGAAGCTGTTTTAAACTGCCAGGAAATAACTCAATTTGAAGGGGCTTTATTTATTTATAAAAAGTCACAACATGACTGTTGAAATGAGTGCAATTATTTGGTTTTGTTGTGGTAGACTTAATACAAATAAATGGTTAGAAAAAGTATCTTGATTTTGTAAGAGTATTTTTAGTAATTAAAACAGAAAGCACTGTGATAATACATTAGGAATGTCTAGTCTGAAGCATTTGTATAAACCATAAATACATTAGTTAAAGATCTAGTATAAACATAAGAGTCTGATCTATGTTTTTGATTGGAATTGAAGTAGAAAAGTATTTTGAAATGTAGAGAGTTCTTGTAAGCAAAGTGTTCTGCAGACCGTTCAATGAGTATTACTGCTGTATTACCAAAGTCTGTCAAAACATCTGTTTTGGGAAAACTTTAGAAAGCTTAGTCCTTCCTATCTCTCCCCCTGATTTTGAGATGAATTTGCCCTAGGGATTGCTATGAAAAGTAATACATACAAGAGATTTCATCAACACACAGGAAATTTGCAATAAAAAAGAATTAGCTGAAAACCAATACCAACATTGACTCTGAAACACTATACAGAAGACGATAAATAGCCCTAGACAAATATGCTCTAGCGCTCTAAATAAGCTGCTTCATACCTTGGCAAGGAATGAGCACAAGCTGGTTTTTAAATTCCAGGATTTTCTACTTTCTCCTGAACAGTCACTGCTTATATGCTTTCACTAGCAGTGAAACAGTAGTGTCCTCCATTTCTGCTAGTTTGGTAATGACTCTATCTTTATGGAATAATGTAGCTTCCTCATCAGCAACCAATATTAATCATCAATCAACAATAAATATAATCAAAACCAGTAAGCGTAGCTGCTATGAGAACACAGCCAGTTGTCTCCTTAAATATTACCTCCTTGTACTTTTATCACTACAGCCTCTTGAATTCCACATGATCAACATAAATAACCACAACTTCTACCTTGCTGTCTACAGTGATACCTTATATTCTCAATTTTAACTGGTATATGGGTACTGTCCTGCTCTTTACATTTTAGCATTTCTCATTTTATTAGTCACTGCTTTTTCCTTGCTTGCGATTTTCAGGGTGGAAAGAAAGATGACTTGGTTTCCTGCAAACACTTTTTTTTCTCCTTTGCAAAGATACTTCTTGCTTCTCCTTGACAATGCATCAGCTTAGGGCACTAGCAAACATTTTCTTTCTAGGTGATATATTGTTGGGTTTCTTATCAATAGTTCCTTGATAATCTGCGTTTTCTTGTTAGTACTGAAACATATTTTGCCCCAGTCTTTCCATTTATTTCTCTGCTTGCTCTTTTTCTTCCTTACTTACTCCTTTTCCTCCCTCCCTCCCTCCCTTTCCTCCCTTCCTCTTCTCACTCCTCCCTGTCTCTTCTTTTTTAATTATGTTGCCTCACACTAACTCATGGTAAAATTGTGAAGAAATAACAACACAACATGAAGCTTGCAACTGGTCATTACACAGCTTGCTGCTAACCTCCGGCTTCAGCATATGTTCATAAATATGGAATCTCAACAAATTTCAGGACAGTTTTGTCACTTGCTAGACTGTTATGTTAGGTGCCTTTAGGTTGAATTCTGTTCATTTTTTATGCGCATCACAACTAGTCAAAATGATCCATTTTGCTAATATCAACATGAGTATATTTTGCTTATAAATGCTGTTTCAGCAGTAAGGAAAAAGATACTCTGAAACTTGTAGAAAGTACATTTTCTCAGATATTCAACCTGGATATGTAAACTGTAATGCCACTTGAGAGCATTTAGTCAGCCAATTCCATGGAAAGCAAGACAACTATCTGCAGGAGAGCCATCAAAAAGTAACTAAGGACCACAAATATTCACATATCAATAAAACGTGCTAATGTCTTTCTATAATGATGTTGCTGAAAGTGGTAAGACTCATGATCAACAAGTTACTTAGATGAACTCTTACTAGATTCTGTTTGTAATAGCAATCATGTCACAGAAACAGTTCCCTTTGCTTAGGTGAAATAAATTTATAAATGATTATGTAAATAACAAATACATAAATGTTTATATAAAATAAATGGTAAGTGTAAAGAAGCGTCCAGATTTTGAAACTGTAATGAAGCTTTTAGGAAAATAGTTTCTACAAAATTAGTAATTGAATCTTTTGGGTTTTCTTATTTCAATACAGTAAAACACCTGCTAGCTAAGCTGGTCTATGAGATCACACATTTGTTCACAGTATACTGTGAGTTAGTACAAGTTCTCTGCTACAAGCACAAGGAAGCACATCTACATGAAATTTCTTTAAAACAGAACAAATTGCATACACTTTTTTCTTATTCTTTGCCACTCTGGAACCAGCTGAAACCTTCTGTGGGGCAACTCATCTGGCAGAAATGTCTTAATTTTTTACTGGATTGCTTGTTGCAAGATCAGTGAGTTGAACTGGCATGGAAAAGTATCCATTGAGCACCAGATACCCTGCTTGGGAAAAAGTGAAACCACATAGATGTGGCTATGCAAGAGAAGAGCATAGTAAGAGAGGAGGAATGTGAGACCTCTTTTTCTTAGCAGTGATTAATTGTTAAATTGCCTCAGACATCTTAAATTCAACATCAGACTTCATCAGGCACACTTTACCTAACAATGTCACTGTGTATAAAAAGACTGATAGCTTAGCTGATGGAGAAGATAAACTGTTGGTTTATAAAATATTTAGAGAATACAATGTGAATTTTTTCTTATGATGTAGAATAAACACCCAACATCTTAGATTCTCTAATTTGGTCTATTTTCTGCAATTGGAGAAAACAGATCTAACCTTTTCTTATTGAGGAAGAAAAAAACTATGACATTATCAGTGTCCACTGTAACGCAATCTCAAATATGCAAATGAAAACACATCCAACTTCTTTGAAGAAATCCCAAACTTCCAGGATATTTTTTTAAAATCTCCATCAATGGGGGTATAGTTAGCACTCAGAGGATCTGTCGAGCTATTTACAATTTGCAATTTACTTTAAATTTGAAAAAAATAATAATTGATTTGTTTTATCATCTGTGCTCAAAAAAAAAAACCAACAAACTTTTGAAACACAGAAATTTATAGCATGTTAAAGGAAGTGTTACACTTTGTGAAAGAAAGACAAACTATCAGTCTGTCAGGTTTTTCAAACATGAGTTGTTATTTGAGAAGTTAATGAATAAACTGTACATGTTTCTATGTTTCTCAGCATGCATCTACTTCAAAGGAAAGTACACACTACTGTGAATAAAGAATAAATCAATGTGAAATTATTTTAAATTTTCTGATCTCTATTCCCATATCAGCTTCCTTATGCAGTAAAGCAGATATACCCTATTGAACTGAAGGCCTCTTAAACACTTTTTCTGGAAGTTTGTAGTCCTTTCTTGCACTCAGTTTTACATTTTCACAATAATATTGCCATTTACTTATATACTTTTGTGATACCTGCTAAAATTTGAATAAAACCCAAGAAGATGTTAATTCAAGAATATAGTTTGAGAGCTTTTATATGCTAATGTGATTAAATGGTAATATGATTACAACATTCACTCTAAGAAAAAAAACAACAATGTAGGATTGATTAGAGCATTTTAAAAAATAATCATGTTGTTCAACGAACCATCGAGAATGAAAAACTTGGAATCAAAAATACATCCCATAATAACACAAGCACAATAGCTGTGGAGGTAATGCATCCATTGCCACAAATCTCTCAACATTAGCATAGAAACTATTGTTAAAACTGAGAAGATGGTTCATTTTCCATGGTGTTTCTAACTGAGGTGTCCCAATACAGCCACTCTTTTAAAGACAGCTCCTGTTACACAAATGGCTGCTGTTTTGAATAGGGGTTTTTAATTTTTTAACTTTTTTTATCTGAAGAAATGCCAAACCTCCAGGCACAGACCACCTTATTGCCACAGTTTAATAATTTGCAATTGCTCTGCTAATGTGTAGTAACAGAATGAATGACATCTGCCATCAAAACTGGCTCTTGACGATGTCTACATGCATGTTGTTTTTTGTAATCATTTTGTAGAGTATTTCCATCTGCTTTACAAAGAACATGTGGTCCATTGACCACAGGCTGAATGACTCTTTGCCCACCAAACCCACTTGCAGTTTTTCTTTATTTATTTTCAACACTTCTTCAGTCTTAATAACCTTACCCGAGGCCCATGGCTTATTAACTACAGATTAAGAGCTGTAAATGACAGATGGTAAAGGGATGTTACTGGGAGTACAGTGCTTGCATTCTAGACACTCAATTTTGTTATTTTGTAGTGCCATAGTCTGTATCTACTTAGAGTGGAGGATCACTTTCACTTAACTAACAATTAAACCTTTGTTCTAAGGAATTTATTTTATTTTTATATTTTTAGTTGAGGGAAGCTGGACTCCAAGAAGCAGTTTTATCTCTTTCTGAAAAGGTATGTGAAATTAATTGCTTTGTGGGGTAATTGTGATGGGTGTGCCTATCTTTCTGGGCTGACTCCATTAGTGTAGGAAGAGCCTGAAACTAGACTTGGTGGACTGAACATGACATGTAAGGCAGCTGATTTTAGGATTATTTCTGTCAACAAAACACTGTAAAGGATGTTTGCCAGAGCCAAGGCATAGGTTGAATATCTAATTACAGTTTTGCCTATTGTTATAACATTACAGCCTATTATATAGGCATACAGAATATTTCTGTCAAATTAAAAGGGGCCCTTCTATGTGAATGTTCCTAATTTGTGACTGTTTCCCCTTAACTCTCATATCTTTGCTCTGTAACTGTCTTGGTTTAGAATGGCCAGGGCAAGCCACAACTCAGAGACAGAGTTTGCTTCTGCCACTTCCCTCCACCCCCCTCAGGAAATGGAAGGGGAATAAGGAATAAGGCTTAATGGTTGGAAATTAAAACTATAACAGATTTAATGGAACAGGGAGGGGAAATAACAGGTGGGAAAAAAAGCGAAAATATATATGCAAATATATACAGCCCGACTCCGCCGACCGCCGATACAAGCTCCCAAAAGATCCTTCACTGCAAAAAGCTGATGGGGAAAAAGAGTCCAAAGCCCCCCCAGCAGCCGATGCAGTCGGATCCTGCAGAGCACGTGGTGAGCTGGTAACAAAAGGCAGGGCTTCTCCTCCTCCATGCGTCACCACGTGGCAATCTGAAGCACGCAGAAAGGAAAGAGAGGGAGAGAACTTCCTGTCCTCCTGGCTTTATAGAACTTGGCAGGAAATGGGAGGGAATACCAACACCCCAGGCCCCTTTTCACAAAGGGTCCTAAACTCCACCCCTCCCTCTTGTGGTCCTTGCAGCAAAGCCGTAAGATTTGCCTGTCCCCTCAAACCATAACAGTAACTCAGCCCAGCTAGATCCTACACATAAACAAAATGTATTTCTCAGAAACACTGAGAACATTCAAACGTTAAGAAATAAGCACAAAGTTTTTGTTTATTTGTTTGGGTTTTTTTTGTGAGCCAGTAACATAAAATGTTTATTTCCCACCATAAAGCAAGTAATGTAAATATCAGATTAAATCAAATTTTTACTAGTGCATTAGAAAGTTTGCAAATTTTGTTTCTTTCCAAAAACACTTCATAAAAACTTTATTTCTAAGCCCAACTTAGAGTAATTCTGTGTAAATAATAGAGACTACAACTTAGGAAAGCATTTGGAAGGAGAGCTTCAAGCTTCAAACTCTTTACAGGCACTTATAACCTATGAGAAATTATATGTCTAAGTTCCTTAGTCTCTTGATCATGGCTTAAAAGTAAAGGTGTGCATTTCTGCAGTTGTCTGTGTGTAGTTCTCTCACTTAAGGAATTGTGGCTATTACAGACATGGACAAAGTTTCTGAGACTCAAAATCACAAGTCTGCCTTGTTAAGAGAATCAAGATACATACAAACTAGTTCAGACTGAGGGAGACAGAGACCTGGTGAGCTGGTTTCTGAGGGTTTTGTGACAACTATTCCCAAAAAAACCCTTCAAGGCTGGACATTTTCTGGGGCAGCTGCTGGTGTCACTGGCTTGTGTCTCCTTCCCACTGGGAATTTAGATTTCACTGTTGGCCAGTATTCACAAGGGTCTGTCTGCTCCCATCTAGCTAGTATAAATTTTGGGGATGATATTGGTGTCTTTTTTGTTAAAGCACACAAAAAGCATCATCAGGAGTAGAAAACCAGTGATAGCAGGCAATCCTGGCATTCATGCTGTTATCTTGGCTCTGTATTTGGCAGTAAATGAATGGGAGTCAGCAGGGATCTGTGACCTTAGGTGTATGCTGCAGCAGATAGTGCTACTGGATTAGATGTATCTTGTTTCATGGTTTTATTTTTGACTCACAGAATGTGATCATGAAGCACACAGAATAAAATTAAAGAATTATCTGTATCTAATTCTGGTATGCATTACTGTGTGTTTCTCTTCCTCTTTTTATCCACCACTGGAAAAAAAACATCAATCAGATGTCCTCCTTTAAAAAGATATATCAGAGTGATGGCATTCCACATTCCTTTCTCTTTGTGTGTATTTTAGCTCTTTCCCAGAACTTAAACTGTGAAACCCCTCAAGTCAAGGTACTTTTCAAAACAAGACAATTTTTGGACTAGATCCCAGGGCATGCTAGGCTATGAGGAACTTTATGAGCCTGGCATGTGTAGAATTTGCCTAGTGTTTCTAAGAGTCTGAGTTTAGTGTCTCGTAAAAGTATTCGTTGCAGATCTATATTACTGCTATTTAAAACAGTATTCCTGGACCAGAAATTATGAAAATGCAGTATCAAATTATTAAAATGAAGTTATCCAAAGTGATATTACTAATTTGAAAGCTATTGTAACTTTCTTTTTTACCTGCACCAACCAGTGTACACTTCTATAGAGGCTTTGGTGATGGTTTGGAAGCAGAAACCTCTCAATACTGGGTTACTTTTTGTGAACCTGGAGCAGGACACAGAGTATCAATTCTTTGACTTTCCCCTCTCTGTTTCTAAACAACTAATATTACATTGCTGATGTCAAGACCAATTTACCAAGTACCTCAGTGGTGCCAAGACAAACTCACAGAGGAGACAACTTTCTAAGAATTCTTGCACTGCATTACTGAATTCAGACTTGTAGTTAAAGTTCCTCTGTTCTATTGAACTAAATCATCACACAGAAGATCGATCAGTGTCTGAAAATGCTAGAACAGGTTTTCCTAAAATATTAATCTGTAATTGATTAATCTTTCATCCTTTCTAAAACATCCTTCTTGCATCTGAGAAGAAGTGAAATTAAATGAAAACAGAAAAACCATGTTCAGTTCATAACTGACAAGGAAAACCTTTCTTTTCTCTCACTTGCTCCATCACTTCTCACGGGATGTTGTGTGGTTGAGGCACACCAAAGGCTCTTCTTTAATAACTTTTAGTGTTAAACCTGAAGAAAAAATATAAAGCCACTCAATAACATTATCCCTGTTTTGCAGCTGGTCAAAACAGGGTCTGAGAATAGAATAACATATTTCAGTTAGGGATATACAGTGACCATCTAGTCCAAGTGCCTGACCAATTCAGGGCTGACCAAAAGTTAAAGCATATTAATAAGGGCATTATCCAAATGCCTCTTACACACCGACAGTCTTGGGTATCCATCACTTCCCTAGGAAGCCTGCTGCAATGCTTTATCACGCTCTCAGGAAAGAAATACTTCCTAAAGTCAAGTCTGAACGTCCTCTGATGCAGACTTGGACCAATCCCAGGTGTCGTGTCACTGGATACCAGGGAGAAGAGTTCAGCACCTCCCTCCCCACTTCTCATCCTCAGTAAGCTGTATAGAACAATGAGGTTGCCCCTCTGCCTCCCTCTCTTCACACTAGACAACCCCAAAGTCCTTAGCTCCTCACAGGACATACCTTCCTATGAAGAAGGCAGCTATTGATTACTGAACTGCCACTACACTATTCTATCACTCCTGGTTGATATATTTCCTTCACCAACCTCTTATTTTAAAAGTCTACTAATATAAAATAAACCAGCCTCCATGTAGAGTAAAATATGCCTCTTTTGTCTTAAAAATTCTTTGAGAACTTTTCTATAGAATATTTGATCTGTGAAATACAGTGACAAAGAGCAGAATTCACTGCTGCAGACAGTCCTGTTCTCTCTGCTTGCAGAACAACATTCAAGAGTTCCGTAAGATAACTGAGCTCCTTACCAACTAGGAGGTTTCATTAAGGCTCAGAATCTCAGAGCTTTGCTGTGTAAAGTCCGTCTAGTTTCCATCCTAAGTGTACCAATCACTAGCAGAGCCCTATCTGATGCCAGTCACAGATCTGGTAAACCATTCTCTACTGCACTGAGGATATGGCTGTATGCTGTCTTCACTTATTGCCTCACTACTAATATCAGGTAATTAATTCATGTACATCTCTGCTGAAACCATGTGTTTTATTGCACTGTATGTATGTGATTTAAAATATATCCGAATTTGCTTTTGCCATTGTGAGATTCCTAAGATCTGCCAAGAAGAAAGGCTTGGGGTTTTTTTTCTTTTTTCTCTATTTTGTCAAGTTTCATCATAATCTAGTCCTATAATTGTAATTAAAAATTCAGGATTATCTAATAGTTACTTTAGGTTTCAAAGTAAACAAACAGCAAGCAAAGAAGCTGAAATGGGAGCAATTGTAAACGTCAGGAATGAGGAAGCAAACTATATTGTCAAACCATTGTAGTGTTGTACAACTTGGAGAAAGACTAGACTCAGAAGAACTGTATCATTTCCCTCATAAGAGTACTTATAAACTTTTGAAAGTTTCTCTTACTGAAGTCTCCCCAAATAATTACTGTTTTTATACCTGCTTACTCACAGGAGACCTTCCCTTCCCAGTCAAGCTTAGTAACCATTACATTCAGCGCATTTTCTCACAGGTGTTTTCAAAGAAACTTGAGATATTTTGTGGGCCATTTCCACATACTACATTCATATGCCATGACCAGTGTTTTACCATCAACTAGCCAGGGATAAACACCAAGTGTGACCTATGAATGTAACCACTGAAAATGCAATTTGAAATTTAATTTTTGAAAATTCAAAATTTGACTTTAAAATGTGGTCCTTCTGAGTACCTTTCCACATGAAAATAAAAAGCTTACAGAAAGCAGTTAAGAAAGTCTCAAGATTTTACTGTCCATTTGAAGCTGAACAGCCACATGTGGGTGATCTGTGTGTTCTCGGAACAGCTATAGTCTCCGACAAGTGGCCTGAATTGCTCCCCAGCATCAGTGATACAAAGATTCAGCTGAGCGAAAGGTTAGTATGGCGTGGCAGAGATTGAGGGCTCTGGATTACAACTGTTTATATCAGGCATGGTTCAGACTATTTGAAGCAACAGATCCTGAAAATGTTAACAAAACCAATATCAGGTATGGTGATAACTTTTTAAACCTGTTTGCATTTCCTCCCTCTTCTTTTTGGGTTCTGTTTTATTTATAGTTTGTTTTTATACTTTTTATGGGCTTCTGTGTGCCATTGCAATATAGATTTTACAGATTGTTTTTAGAAACCAGTTGCAATATTTTTGCATGTTCCTATTTTCCCCAATAGTTTTCATATCTTGAAAGTGCTGGTCTCTAAGTAAAACACTGTAGCTTGTTTAGTATCTCTTCTACCTTTATGCTGAAACAAGTTCTGTTTATTTTATGAACTAAGTAGCTCTTTGTAAAGGGAACTATATTTTTAGATTTGTTTCTTTGTGTGAGTCCCAACTGTGTCAGTTAGGAATTGGATCTGTACCAATTTGTTAACACCCATCTAACAAACCCAGACAAGTACAATCAAAACTCATGAATTTTCCACCATTTAGATTAGGAACTTCATTTGTTAGAATCATCCTGCTGAATTCTCTTGCGAATGCCTGGTACAAAATTATCACACACACCGACACAGATTCAGAGGAAGAGTCTTTGTTAGTACTTCTACAATGTGTTCCACATGTATCAGTGAATTTTTCAAAGCTGTTACTAACTGCTATAGTATCAATTTACATAAATGTCACTGTCAGTTGGTCTAAAAATTTTTGCTTCCTACTATTTCACTGCTTTTAGTGGGGAAAAAAAAAAAAGAAAAAAACCTTAACTGACAATAGTGTCTGAAAAGATGCTGTTTAAATGTTATACAAAGTATATGTGTTCCTTTAACTCATAATGAAAAGAATGCCCACAGCCAAATATACCTCCTCTTCCCTCTACCCTCTCCCACTCAGCAGTAATCCAGAATATGTGATATTAGTGTACCAAATACACAGAATATCTTGAGGTGCAAAGGACACATAAGGATAATCTAAACCATGTGACTAAGAGCATTGTCTGGATGCTCCTTGAGCTCTGACAGACTTGATGCCATGAGTGCTTCCCTGGGGATCCTGTTCCAGTGACCAACCACCCTCTCAGTGAAGAACCTTTTTTCCCAGTGTCCAATCTGAACTTCCCCTGATACAGCTTCATCCCATTTCCTTGTGTCTTATTGTTGGTCACCAGAGAGAGGAGATCAGTGTCTCCCCTC
The DNA here is from genome assembly GCA_013398125.1 of Aegotheles bennettii. Lineage (NCBI taxonomy): Eukaryota > Metazoa > Chordata > Aves > Caprimulgiformes > Aegothelidae > Aegotheles > Aegotheles bennettii. The sequence goes on from VZRW01001430.1 coordinate 239,622, forward strand.
CTTGAGGAAGTTGTAGACTGTGATGAGGTCATTCCTCAGCTTCTCTTCTCCAAGATGAGCAAACCAGGTGACCTCAGTGGCTCCTCATAAGTCTTGCCCTCAAGGCTTTTCATCATCTTGGTCACCCTTCTCTGGATACGCTGTAATAGTTTGATGTCCTTCCTATATTGACATGCCCAAAGCTGCACACAGTACTCAAGGTGCAACTGCATTAGTGCAGTATAGAGTGGAACAATCACCTCCCTCAACTGGCTGGCTATGTTGTGCTTGATGCACACCAGGACACTGTTGGCCTTTTTGGCAGACATGGCACAGTGTTGACTCAACTTGCCATCCACCCACATCCTCAGATTTCTTTCCACAGGGCTGCTCTCCAGCCTCTCGTCACCCAATTTGTATGTATAACCAGGATTATACCGTCACATATGGAGAATTTGGCGCTTTCTCTTGTAAAATTCCATACAGTTGGTGATCTCTAGTCTATCCAGATTTCTCTGGAAGGCCTCTCTACTCTCGAGGGAGTCCACAGCTCTTTTTAATTTGTTATTATCAACAAACTTATTTAGTGTACATCTGACACCTGCATCCAGATCATTTATAAAAACATTGAAGAACATTGGCCTTAAAATTTATCCCTGGTAAATCCCACTGGTAATTGACCACCAGCCTAATGTAACCCCATTTACTCTTTGAGCCAGATCCATCAGCCAAATGCTCAACCAATGTATTATGAGCATGCCTAGCTGTATGCTGGACATTTTGTCCAGGAGGGTACTGTGAGAGACAATATTAAAATCTTTGTTAAAATAAAAATAAAAAAACCCACATCTACTGGCTTCTCTTGATCAACCAGGTGGATGACCTTGTTGTAAAAGGGAATTAAGTTAGTTAAACAGGACTTTCCCCTCATAAACCTGTGCTGGCTATGATGAACGACTGTATTGTCTCTCAAGTGTTTTTCAAGAACTGCCAGAATAACCTTCTCCATAATTTTACCAGGCACTGAAATGAGACTGACAGGCCTGTAATTATCAGGGTCCTCCTTAGGCTTCTTGAAAACTGGGACAACATTTGCCATCTTCCAGTCAATTCTGACCTCTCCAGACTTCCAAGACTGTTGAAAAATAATTAAGAGAGGTCCCATGATAATATCAGCCAGATCTTTCAGTACCCTGGGAGGAATCCCATTGGGCCCCATAGACTTATATACATCCATCTGGAGCAGTAAGTCTTGAACAAGTTCAGAGTTGGTTGGGAGTTTATCATTCCCTGTGTTACAGTCTTCCAAGACAGGACTCTGGCAGTCCCAGGAGCCATCATCGGTATTAAAGATAGAACATAAAATGTTACAATGGGGAAAAACACTTAAAGTAGTTTTATACATCTGTGGAACTCAGCCTTGTACCATTGGAATTACCGAGCATCTTAGCTTACACGTGTACGTATGTAAGCACATTTTGTATGCATACATCAGTCATGCATGTCTTAAATAGAAACACATGCAGATATGCATATACATGTTTAAGTATATACTTAAGTAAGTATATATTTAAGTACTTAAGTGACAGAAACTCAAGGATTTCTCTTTTGCCCCAAATCTCAGCCTCTCACTTTGCTGAGACAGTCCCAGAAAATTATCCATAGCCTCAGGGGGCTGTCAAAGGAAGGGAGAGGTTACAAAAAAACTTATCCCAGGATATGTCTTTCATCTAGAATAGGCCTGCCTGGGACTCTATGTTTTGTTTTCAGCCTATATAGAGATTTATATTTAGGATTAGGCTTACAGTAGGAATTCAGAAGAGATGGTCAAAGTCCTGTCCACATAAAGTGGAACTGCAGAGAGTCTGCCAAGAGAGTGTAGGTTGCATGAAAGACTTCCTTTGATAACTGTTTAATCTGGGCCAGGGCTGGGTATCCTTGACTGAGGGTCAGAACATGTCTAAGGTTAGGGTTACGGTGAGGATAGGAAAAATACAATACCTGAGGTGGATCTGGAGTGCAGCTGTAGAGGGTCTGTCAAAGGAAGGCTTAGCCTACAAAAATAATTTATCTTGAGAACATTTTCAATTGGATCCTTGGTAAAGGCTCAGCCCAGTTTTAAGGTTTAAAATCTTTGGCAGTGGCTAGGACCATGACTTGAGTGTTTATGTTTAGTGTCTAGGGAGAGAAAGAGCCCAGTCCTCTATTCAGATACAGAGGGACTGCCAAAGGAAGGCTTAGGCTGCTGGAAGAACTCTATTCAGAGCTCCTTTGTCTTGAACATGGGTCAGACTTTTGGCAAAGAATCAGCCTACTCCTAGGGGAGGATTTCAGAACAATTGAATCACCTTAAAAAGTATCATTCTTTTAAGGCATGGTCTTGCTTTTATATTCCAACATGTCTGTGAGTAGATGCAAAAATATTCACAGTTTGAAAATTTTAAGTAAAATATTCAGTTTATCTGTTTACATAAAACACAGTTTTCTTTTTTTTCCAACTGTTTTTTGAACTCAGCAGAACATACGTTACCTCTTCTATGGTCTGGGCAACTGGGAGGACTGCTTTTTCTTCTTCTGTGTCTTTTGTTCTTAGTCTGAGGGTGGCATGGTGGAATTAAGGTGAAGAATATCTATAAACTGCTTTGTGCCAATACTACTTCTAGTTTGACTGAGGAACATAAATAATTCACCTCCAACAAATCAATTCATTATATCTAAGGTTTAGAATGATTTGTCTCCTTACTAGTCCATTTATGAAACATATCTTTTAGTGTCCACAAAAGCAGCAGATTTATGCCTTTACTGGTGTAGACTTGAGCACTCAAAGATTCTACTGACAGAACAAAACCCCAGATTATATTGTACTTTATTCAGAAAAGGAGATTCCAGAGGTGGGTTGAAAATTACATGAGTCTCAAAGAAGCAATAGAAAGGAATGAATACATTAATCACCAAAATCCCAAGCAACTCCACTTTGTTCCTGTTTTTTGAGAGAGGAAAAACAGAAACTTAAGATTTTCTTCCACTACAGTTTATTCTGAGCACATTTCAGTGCAGCAGAGAACATTGCTGCAAACCAACAAGCAAGTCTGACTTTTCTAAATGTAGAGTGACTAGCATTCTGAGAGCTGCATAGACAAACTCTTCACCTGTTGCAGTAAGTAAAGCTATTCCTTTTATTATCCGTAACAATATAATCATATGTCTGGTGGAGAATATAGATTTTTTTTTCTTTGCTGCAGTTAAAAATGCATGCAATAAAAAATTGCTAGATTTGAGGTGCAGGACCATGAAAGTATTAACCGTCTACTACATAGCAAGAAAGAGAAAAGAAAAACTGAATTTCCACAAGATTCCGTGTTATGTCATAAATTTATCTAATTCTTCTCTCTTCTCTCAAAGGTTAAGACATAGAAATATTTGCACTTTGTAATTTCTTTTCTAGTACCATTTGGGAGTCTGACTTTATTTTCTATATTTCTTTATGGACTGGGTTTCTGAACTGGCCTTCCAAGCCAGATTGCATCTCATAGGATGCCTAATGCTACTGACTAAATGTGTGTGACAGAAATAGTTCTTACTACAAAGTGGCTCTGCACTGCATCACACAAGATACTATGAAAATTAGTACCAACGGGATTCTGACACCTGGTCATTTAAATTATTTGAGGTATTTGGGTAATGGGGTATTTGGGTAAGAAGATTAAAACACTATCATCTTTCTTGTGTAATGCTAAGAAAAATGATCTTAATATATCTTGAGTGAGGAATTACAACAGCAGAACTCTTTCCAGCCACCTGTCCCAACTTTACATAAATGGGTCTTCCTTGTAACCAGTGGTCTATTCTGTCTTAAGCACTGTGGGAACAGCAATGTTACAGCTGCTAGAGTGGAGACAATACAGATGTCTTTGGTCTATAGGAACCTTGTCATGGTCACCTTAACCAGCTGCAACATAGACTGACATACGGAGCAGGCCTGTTAAACAAGAATGTTTGAGCAAATGAGAAATAAAGAGAAGAATGGAAAGAAGTTAGTTAAATTCTGAATTGGATTATTTACTTACTCTTCGAGAAGACTAATGTCATGACTATAAAATGTGCATGGCACTGGGGCTTCTAAACGGAAACAGTGTTGAATTATTAATTGTTTTCTTCTTGGAATTTATTCTGAATTTCTTCCTAACTCTTCCTAAACAGTAAAATTCTCTTTATTTCCAAGCTTGGAATAATAAACTTGTAAAGGATAGGATTCTTAGGGGAAACTCAGATAAAGTCACTCGTTTTTCCATGTTAATGAGTTGGCTTCTGTGTTGTTTATGATTTCAGAAAATCCTTTCTGTAGTCAACCTTAGCCCCTTTTATGCCATCAAAAAACCACAGCAGAAAGTTACTTTTTATTGTCCTGCATTTGCAGAAAAAGAAAAAGGCTCCTGGAGATTGTGTAAATTTTCTGAAATGCCAAAACATGCTGATTAAAACTTTGGAGACAGTTTTGTCATCCAGCATTCATATATAAACTAAATCTTGCTTATAAAATCTGCCAAATTAGTGTATATCGATGCTACAACTAGAGAATATTTAAACAGAGCAGAGAATTCGATGTAATTCGATGTGGAGTCTCCTTCACTGGAGACATTCAAAACCCGCCTGTATGCGTTCCTGTGTGATGTACTCTAGGTGACCCTGCTCTGGCAGGGGGGGTGGACTAGATGATCTTTCGAGGTCCCTTCCAACCCCTTAGATTCTGTGATTCTGTAATAAGGGAGCAATTCAGAGAATTTTGCCTGCAAGTCAGAGAATTTTGCCTAGAAAATCCATCTCAAGAAGTGCAGGAAATCTCAATTGGCCACCCCCTGAAGCCAGTGAACAAATTCTCTCTGACTTCATTGGTTGTTGCAGAGAGCTGAAAGGTGAACACCACAGCTTTGGATTTTGATGACTTAATGAACAAATCAGTCATCAAGATACACTTGATATATCTCCTGTATTTCTGTTCCTGGTAGCTGCTGGTATATATTTTCTAAGGATAAGTAACAGTTCACAATTTAACAGTTTAATACGCTTTAAGTAAAAATGTCCATATTTCACAAGCAGACTTGTTTTTTTAACCAACTCCTTGATATTTGTAGCTATAATATCAACAAATATTAAATGCATTCTCTATTTAAAATAATTGTCATGCAGTCATAGATGGTTCACGATATTTGAAATGTGTCTTTGCAGAAAGTGATAGACCATTAGTCCAAGACTCTCTAAGCATGACCTCAGTTTCATGCACAATGACACTAATTTCTTAAGACTTCTGACTTCCCATCAAGATGTCCCTTCTGTTTGTACACTTGATTGCATCTAATACACTACATGATAACCTGCCCTTTATAACTTTATTTGCAGTATGATGTAACACAAACAAATATGACAATTTCTTTTGAAGTAAGCTCTACAAATATGTTGATAAAAAGAAACATTTGTGTAAATTTAATTGTTTAAGAGTGTCTGCAACTGCTCTTTGTGTGTGCTTTGAATTTTCCATTACTCAGCAGCTTGCACTGGAACTGATGAGAATTTCCAATATTCTAAAGAGAGCTAGGAAACTGCATGATACCATGACTTGGAATTCACAAAGAATACACAATATCCACCACATTCACAACAACTAGGTCCCCAACTGTCTGATAAATTCACTTAGAACACCCCCACATATCTTAAATAAAATCTTAGGCTTTAAAGATATCACTGAGTTCTCTATGGACTTAGGCATGTAGAGCCCTCAGAAGTCAGTGCATCTTCAGTGTCTGCAGATGAAAATGTGAAAGATTTCCAGAGGACTTAACATTATAAATTCCAGTTAACAATCTTGAATACCATAGATCTAATAAAATTTTTATCCTAAGATTCCTTTGATGAAATGTATATATCTGAATTTACCACCTCTGTGCCCTCTAGGAAGAAAATTGTTTGAACTTGTAAGATGTCTCATCATATCTTCAGTTATAAAATAGGACTTCAGAACCCTGCCTTAGGAGTGTCTATCTATTCACTAATGAGCATGTAGTTTGACCAGTCCAGATGTAAATACCTATGTTGCTGATAGCTAAATTTAGGAGCAAATCCCACCTGAAGAGTTTATACAATTATATGACAAAGGCAGCTGGAAAACTATTGTGCATATATAAACAAGGCGAATTTAAGAAATAATTAAAAAAAATAATAAAAATAAGCTTAACCATACAGTCTAGCAACCTTTCCTGAGAGACCTAGGATAGCACAACAATAAGTTATCTTACCCCAGATTTTATCACATGATAGACAAATTAAATGGTTGTACTTGAAGATCTTAAGGGTCTTTTTCAACCTAAGTGATTTTAAGGTTCTATGAAATTAAAAAAATCTACAGTCACTGACTGAAATTTAAATACAAATGGGTGTATCTAGAAAGATTGGAGAGGTGGAGTTTGGAATCTCATTAGGCAGGAAAAATTGCCAGTATCTTTAAGCCTACTCAATACATTATGCAGGATAGTTTTGATAACTAAAATACAGTTTTTCATATTCCAGGATACAAATAAAAATGAACCTGTGCGACTGAAACCATTTCATGCTTTGTGTAGTACCTTGTTCCACAAGATGCCTCACTGAAGTCAATGTACATTGTTTACATTCAATAAAAAAAAATAATAAAATATCCTAAGGTACCAGAAAATTTTCCTGTCATATACATAATGCAAATCAAAAGGAACTTCTGTAGAGATGGAGATATACTTGGATTGTTTGTGTTAACACAATATGCATCATGCTGAATGGTCAGATCCAGCTGTTATACTTTCTATAGATGCCCAGCTGCTGTCTTTCTTCACCATACGCATGGAAACCCCACTAGAGTTTGGTAGAGTTTCTGGGTAGTTTATAAAGAGATTGAAAGAATATTATCAAGAACAACTCAGATGCCACCCCCCTATGTTTTTGGCAATGAACCAAAGCAAATATCTTGTTTTATAGAGATGGACATAAGCATAACATCTTCCAGATGTTTCTGTAATTTTACTTACTAATCTCTCCATTACAAATCCTGCAGTTCCATCTCTGTTTATGTTAGGATGATGTGGAAGCTTACTTACATATTTGCCTCTTTTCAAATTCATGAATCCTTTATTAATCCAGCCATGGAATGATTGGATGATTTGGAAAGCATTTCATGACATATGTCAGGCTTTCAGAATGCAGAAATACAGGGATGCTTAAGGGCATTCAAGTGGTTTCTCTGTTTTTTCTGAGTCCTGATAATAGGTTTTAGTAGGTGGGAGCTAATGCCTTTGATTTGAGAATATATGCTAAGAAATTCATTGCCTGATGAGATGAGATGTTATGTTCAGCAATCAAGACCACAAAAATGGAATACTTTCAAAAAGAACACACTAACAAGTTCCAAACAGCTCCTTTGGATTTTCCTTCCTGTTCAGTTTTGAACAACATATCTGTATGCTGTTCTTGTTGCGAGTGTCTTCCTTCATGCATCTATTTTGCAATACAAAGGAACAACTGACCTTCAGAAGCAATACACTGTAAAAACTTTAATTACTTAATACTGTCTGGGTCTAACAAATATTTTGCATTCTCACATTTTCTCAAAGTGCTTTTGTGCTATTAAATCAGTGAATCCTTATGAACAAGCCTGTAACACTTTCTACTGGAGGAAGAAGTAACAGAGGAAAAGTTTATGAGTCACTTTGATCTTTATTTGTATAAAACTGCATTGAATACAGATGGGAAGAATAGGTGAGAAACAACTTTTCTCTAATTTCTCATGTAAGTTTCTTCCAAAGAGGTGACTTTCTTTTCCACATAATTTGATTCAACAGTGAAAACACCATTTTGACTGAACAACTGCATGGGGCTCCCTATAGACTTTAGTTAAAATCACACGCATCAAGCTCTGTTTGGAATAGGTTGCAAATCAAGTATTTGTGAGTCTCTGGCCTCAAGATTAAATCCATTACTGGCCTAAAATAAAACCAATTACTCTCTGCAATTGCAGCGAATGTTAGGTTTTGGCACGAGAATGCAGGAGGTAAGTTCCCACTATGGCTCTGTTTAACTTTCTGTTATAGTCAGCCTACACTTTGCAGAATGAGCCATTTTGCTGCACTTGCATGAAGCCAAAGACCTTTTTGGTTTCAGTATCTCCAAAAGCTGTCTGATTTTTCTTTCTTACTTCAGCTAATTAACATTTTCATTACACAGTTTTTCTTTACCTCACAGCTCAATCCCTGCCACAGCTGCATCTATTACTGTACCTGGATGGGACCTTTCTGGAAAGCCCTGGATCTTACATTTTCAATAGTCTGTGAATCCAGAGTTGGACTTGGAGGCAGCATTACCTTTGGTTTTGATTTGTAAACTAAATCAGACTATTCAGATCTTGCCACAGATAAACTATCTTCATTCTGTTAACTTTCAAGGTGACACAGAGCTAGTACGGAAATCTCACTGACTTACATACAGTATCTAAAAGATTGTGAAATAATTCATCAGTCCTATTCATCATTGGCTTAAGAATCATAAATTTATTTTTTTTAAATTAATCATTTGGTTAAACATTGACCTTTTTTTCTGACTGCTAAATTAAATTTCTGTGAATTGGATTATTGCTTCCTCCTCTCATCTGAATCCCCCAGTCTAGTAATGTTACTTATCGCAGCAGCTTTTAGTTAGAATCTGTCAGTGGAAGAGAGACTGACATTACAGTGTTATATTATTACATTACAGTGTTATATTATTATAGTGTACATATACAATTATCAATCATATTTTAGCTTCAGTCAGAGAAATTAATCTATTTTATGGATTTTCTGATTTCTCAGTTACAAGGTAGGTGAAGTTTCATTTGTAATATGTTTTTTTTATTTATATACCATAAAATTTGTACTTTCTCTTTTGTTGAAAGTAAAACTGTTTACTAATTAAGGGAAATGTTTCTTTTGTTCTTTTAAAGAAACGTGTTGAAACATCATGATAAATGCATGTATTCTTACTATTTTGTTGTGTTGAGAAGTAAAGATTAGATGCTTGAGACCTAATACTGTAAGATTTAACTGAGTAATGAAAAGTATATACTGTAGGTCAACTCAAATAATTAATTTTAAGTACAACATGCACATCAATGTTTTTGTTCTGCAATATGAAAACCAGAGAGAGGGCAAAGTAATTTGATAGAATAAAAAAAATCTAGCAGCTTATATGTTGGTAAGCACTTGAACATCATTTGGGGGCATTTTTAATGCTAGCAATACCATCAAATGGGTTTTCTGTGAAGAGAAGAAACTTGAATATTTTCAGAATTACCTGCTTCTCTTTACTGTGTTTAGTTCTTGGGCCTGTCACTACAAGAGAGATATTGGGATGCTGGAACAGGTTCAGAGAAGTGCAACAAAGCTGGTAAAGTGCCTAGAACACTTGTCTTATGAGGAACGGTGGAGGGAAGAAAAGAAGTCTCAGAGGGAACCTTATCACTGTCTACAACTATTTAAAAGGAGGATGGAGCAAGGAGGCGGCTGATCTCTTCTCCCAAGTAAAAAGTGATAGGACAAGAGGTAATGGCCTCAAGCTGTGCCAGAGGAGGTTTAGACTGGATGTTTGGAAGAATTTCTTCACCAAAAGGTTTGTCAGACACTGGAACAGACTTCCCAGGGAAGTGCTGGAGTCACCATCCCTGGAAGCATTCAAAAACCATTTAGACAATGTCCTTAGTGATGACATGGTTTAGTGGTGGACTTGGCAGTCCTGAGGTAATGGTTGAACTTGAAGATCTTTAAGGTCTTTTCCAACCTAGTCGATTCTGTGATTCAAGAAAAAAATATAAAATTTTAATAAACCATATTTTGCAATGTTATGTCTCATTCACTCATTTGATTAAAAACAAAAAAGACGTGTTTCAGCCTCGTATTTCACTGGCTTGCATTTTGATATCCATAACTATCATGACAATTCAAAGCCCCTGCAAACAAGAGAGATATTTTCTACTTATACATCTGACCTACTATAAGACAGAAGTCCAAAATGTCATCAAGTTTGATGACGCTCATAATTGAGACTTGAGAATCTGACTCTTGTCATTTCAGTAGAACTAGGGTTTAATAAATGAATCATCTAATGGATGGAAATAGGAACAAAGATATTATTCCTAAGTGAGCCAGCTGAAGGACAGAACAGGAATTTATATGAGGCACTTGTTGCAGATGATAGGCAGAAGTAGGACTGCAAAGTCTATCCACTTTACATAAGGCTTGGAGGACGTGAGCACAGACTTGAGGAGTATTTGTAGTGATTTTGTAGTTTTTCCCCTGTATCTTTTATATGTTACTGAACCTAAAGTGTTCCTAAAGACTTTTTGCAGAATGTGAATAATTCTCGGGGGGGCATGCAACTCTTAAATATTTCATGCCATGGTAGTAAGCTGGCTTTCCAAGAGTCTTGAGAGGATCAGTCAGAGCTCATACTGAGCAAATTTGCCGACAATTCTCAGCATGGCTTACAGAAACGCTCCTGGGGCACCTGGGAGTACTACAGAGGCCACAGACTGAATGCAGCTTGGGCTAGCTAGAATCCACTCTGCAGAAAATAATGAAAAGGGAAAACAAATGCTTTGGAGTGAAACCTTTGCATTTTGTGTATAGTAATGAAATCTTAATTTGAAAAAATAAAATAAAATGGCATTTTTATCAATGCTGACAAGAATTGCAGGGGTTTCTGGGCTGATCTATCTACTTCCAGGCCTTAGGGGTGCCAACTTCATAGGCACAAAAATTAAGAATTTGTGACAGAAAAGTTAAAAGGGTGTAATCTTGGCTGTATTTGTATTTTTCAACAACAAAAAACCCCACACACATTTACATTATTATTTTTGTTCACTGAATCTTTAAATTGCATTCTGCTTTTGTACTTAATCTCCATTTCATCAAGGGAATGACCAGTTTTGCACTGTGAAAAATACTTGAACCAGGTGAAATACATTTATTTTCCTTGACAGATACTATGATTTAGTTATAGAAATGTTATAGAATAGTTGTTAAATTAAATTACTTACAGATTCATCTGTGTCTGTCCAATATTCTTTATGGTTTCTCACTTGAGGTGACATTTTTTTGACACCTGTCTATTCTACTGCTTGTAAGTATAATAATTTAATTAAAGTTTTTGCCATAGGACTATTAATAACATCCTACCAGATACTAGGAATTTTTCCCAAACAAGTACTGCAAGTCAGATTCTTAAGCTATTTTGACATGTAAAAAAAACCCCAACAAAGTATTAAAAATAATTTTCAAAAGATGTATATGTAAGAGTAAATTTTAATATCTATTAGCTTGTGTGATTGCATCTTGAATTCATACTATTAAATCACAGTATCATTGCATTTATGATAATGTCAGATAAATTGCTCCAGGTTTTATTGACCATTTCCACTGTTTTTAGAGTATGGGACGAAACAAGTGTATTAACGAAGTAGATGAAGTGTGCTGACATTCTTCGTTTTATCAGACTGACAGCTATCAATAAAACAGCACAGTGCTTCAACTCATTAAATTGAATTTATCAGCTACTATATCCATTTCAGTTATTGTCATATTTGGCTAAAAACCTGCATCATATAGAAAACATAAATGGAAAAAAAAGTTTACCTATACTTTTCTCAGTGAAATTAAGAAATTAACAAATAGCTTTTATTATGTGAAATAATGAATCTCAAATTCAAGAGAAATTAGGTTTTTAAATGATTGCCTCATCTGAAGCATACTGAGTTTTATTTGTAATAAAAAAATTATCTTTATAATTATCTTTATATGGAAATAAATTTTCTTGTTAATAAAAATATAAAGAAAAACAAAACATGACATTCTAATCACATCAATGATTTAAAATTTTCCACTAAAAAGTTAATATATAATCTCTGCTTATATATGTTACATTCTGAGATACCTTCACCTGAATTTATCACATGAATGCTAGAAATACTGTTGAGGTTCTATTAACTTAGAAAAATTAATGGAAAGCATACTTAGAGAGTATAACAATTATTTTTAATATTTTATAAACACAAATTAGACATATTTAAGATATCTTAAATGTCCTGCCTGCTTGCTTACTTTTTCTTTTATTAAAATATATATTTTTATACATATTATCAGAATAGCTAACTATATCAGACATCTATTCACCACTGTCTTCTAAACCAGGTGTAGCTTTGTTCATTTTACTTCAAATTCATGGCTACGTGACTGGTGCCA
>VZRW01001431.1:0-33029 GCA_013398125.1 Aegotheles bennettii
TCTAGTTGCTCTCTTACATAGAGGGCAACTAGGGCTGCTTAAGAAGGTGAAAGGCCTCCAAGTAGCCCATAGATGTGAGATTCCTGTGTTCCAGCTTGTACTCAGCTGACTGTACTATTAAATTACCTATTAAATCAGTGGCACAGGATCTCATGCAGTTACAGAATACATAGATTATAAGGAATTGAAACTGAATCTTCAGAGCCCTTTGACAAGAGACATTTGATACATAACTAGAAGGAAGGTCTTTGAGTTCTTTTAATTGAGCGTGTGGGGGCAATTCTTTCAGATCTGTATGACTTCTGCCTTTGAAGTGCATTTCATTACATTCAACAGTGTTCACTGTGACTACAACTTGAATTTTTAAGATGCATACTGCTTTTTTCCCCAGCATATAGCTTCATGATGGTGCATCAACAGAGATAGGCTCTTTTCAACAATCGCATGGACCTCTCTCACTTGAGCTTGTGCCGTATTTGGTAGCAGTGGTTGGCCCTTTTTTGTCTTTTGATCAAGACATGCCAGCAGATAATGACAACACAGTTGGTTTCACAAACATTTTTCTGAGTTCAGTGGCTTTCAGAAATCAATTGCTTCATTCTAAATGTTGGAGAAAAGAGTATCTAATGTACACAGATTCATTTTTCTATTTCACCCTGGTATAAACTCGATCCCACTTGGCCAAATGTGTTCAGTCTGAATGCCTCTTGTCTGCAATAATCCAGCCCCTTATACTAGTTCTGCTCTTGTCTACAAAGTTAATCTTCCCTGTTCATACTTGTCCTAACACTCCCAGTTCCCTGCTGAAAATCCAGCCATTCCCACTAACCCTGATTTCCTCCTTCCTCTCTCTCCTCCATCCAGTATTTTGTTCCCACTTAATGCGCAGTTTTCTCTTCTGACGTTTTTTTCCATTGCTTTCCAGTTCATATTGACCCCTCTTCGTCTCATCCAGAGATCCTTCCTGATGAGACTTAATTTTTGTTTTCTTATCACCTTACCTCTTTTCACTGTATTTTGCTGTCTCGTCTCCTTGCTGTGCATTTTTGTTTGTTTTTCTCTGTCACCAGCTTTCAGTCTCATTACCAAGCTTTCTCACTCTTTTTCAGTTGTTAGTTCTACTGTTCTGTATTTTTCAGACTTCTCTCAACATGGTGGGTATTGTCAAATTAGTTTTCTTTGTGTATTCCAATACCAACTGTTGCCTCAGTCTTGCCCTTTGTCCCGTCCCCTGTCTGATCCAACTGACTGTTGCATCACTGTATTCAATTTCATTAGTTCACAATCTCTTTCTTCAGTAAGATCTAGTCTCTGTTTTGCCTGATACAGTCCAGCTTCCCTATTTGCAGTCCTAGACTTCTTTCCAGGTCAGTCCTGGAGATTGCTCTTGCCTCCTCCTTTTTCTCCATCCGCCTCCTCGCCAGAGTCCCTGTCCCAGGCTCTTCCTTCCCTTCCTCCAGTCTGGCTTTTGTACTGCCTGCACTGGCAACCAAATGGTGGTGGTGGTAAGACAAGCTGGAGAAGCCATATGGGAAAAACCCAGCTTTTTCTTCTAACACATATTCATTATTGCGTGGGAATGGAGTATGCATTGTCTTGTCACATGCTGGAGCTGTCAAGAGATGAAGAATGATCAAGGACGAAATCCTGAGTGATTGTACTAACCATGTTCAAAATCTGATTTTTGTTTGTTAAAAGCTCATAACTTGGATCCACTACTCTGGGTCCCTGAAGTAATGTGAATTATAAGTCCCTACCCCAAGTGGGGTGGGGAGGTAAGTTTGGAAGATTGTTAAAAAAATTTTGACAGCATTTTGCTGTCTTTATTCTCAGAACCGAATGAACCATATGGATGAAGTTAAAGAGTAATATTAAACAGGAATAATAATAAAATCTGCCAATGGCAGAAGTCCTACATAGATAGTATCAGCTGAAGTACTGGAAGTTTGGCAAGCATATAAGCAACTGAAAGCAGTTTTTTTTTAAATGAAAGTTTTGGGCAACCTTATTAATAGACTGTTGCTAGCAGCTCTGCCTATAATAAACAACTTGGTTAAAGTTCCAGAACTATATTCTACTAATCCATGTAAAATGGAACTTGGGCTAGAAACAGATGCACTCTAGCTATGACTCATTTAGTCTGCCTGGAGTGTTTTAAATTAGCTTTTAGTTGTTTGTCAGTTTGGAAAAAAGTATGTGATTTATTTTTTTTTTTTAAAAAAAAGTAGCCCTGGTTTTCTGTTGAAGAAAATATTACTGAAGCTTGTGCTGTGATTGCTAAACTTCTGGATTTTTTTTCTGTCTGGTAATCAGAATAAAAGCACTTTGGCTTGTATAGTCTTGGGTAACGGGAAGGGTGGCATTATTTCTTTGAAGAAAGCAATATTTGTTTTCAATTTGCGTGCCTCAAATGCGTAATTCTGCTTACTTCATGGGATAGATTTTATGTTCTGAGTTGCTAAAGAGGAGAGGCTGAAGTATCACACCGTCAGTGCACACATGTTTTTGTCTGACTGCTGTTCTACTTCTCCTCTATTTTTTGAATCAAAAAGTGAAGTTGGATTTCAGCCTTATTTGGCAGAGGAGGAGAGGAAACATAGCTGTTATGTCTCTAGAAGAGACACTTCTTCAAGAGAAGTGTCTGGCAGGGCCAGAATTTACACAGGACAGACATAATACCCCAGTTACAGGAAAAGGTATAGTCAGTGTTTGTACATTATTAGACGTTATAAGAGCTGACAGTCTCGAGGAACTACAGTACCTGGGAGGTTTTGTTTGTTTGTGTGGTTTTCTCCCCTTCAGTTGGAAATGACACTGTTTAAGAGACAATATTTTTGAAGCATCATTTGCTTTTCTGTAAGCTGTGGTGCAGTTCTTCGGGAGTGCAGACACAGCACAATCACTTTGGCCCTTGCAGACTTTCTGCACATGTTTGTGAACTTTCTGTGTACCAGTACAACGCACGTGCTCACCATGCGCCACAGCCTTGCTTGTCCCCTGCATATGGGTGCAGGGTAGGCAGAGAACGGCTTCAGGAACTGCCTTGTCCTTGGTCTGCTATCAGGAGCTGTTGCTGTTAGAGGGCTTTAATCAATACAAAGAAATAAGGTAGCTAATTGTGCAGGACAGAGCCAAATCACCTAGGTCTGGGACAGTTTCTCTTACAGCTTTGCTTAAAAATTACTCTGAAGAGTAAGACGGCAAGCAAAGGGGGATAGCGCTGAATGGCAAACAACCCGGTGAAGTCTTTGTCATCACTGTCCTTTTTACACGCTGCTTGCTAACCTGTGTTTTCATATTTCATGTTTTGACATTGATCCTTGACCATGCTGCTATTGAATTAATCACATTACTAGAAAAAAAAAATCTCAACCAAAAAAAGGAAACAGTTTTAACTGCTCCCTGAAGTACTAAAATCAGACTTCATAATTCTCTCTATGCAAAAACATTTATAGTCTGCATGGATTAAAGATACAGCACAGATTACTTTCCTGAAAGCTGTTAAATAGAAATGATCCCTATACCTTTGTTTATGCAACCAGTTGGCTCCAGAGAAAGCAAAGAGCTTGGTTCTTACTAACTTCAAGTAATCCATTTTGAGTTTTGCAGGGCTTTTTGTTTTGTTTTGGTTTTGTTTTGTTTTTTGTTTTGTTTGTTTTGTTTTTTTGAGCAGGGTAACTGTACCGTTAATTGAAAACAGAAGGGAAAAAGAAAGAGGATCCTATTAATCAATTTTGTATTCTAACTGCATTTTTTTCTTACAGGGACAAGCTGATCTTCTCAAGTATGCTAAAAATGAAGCACTGGAGAATCTGAAACAAATCCATTATGCCACTCTTTCATGTGGACTCAATAAGCCAGGCACTGAAAATGCAGAAATCTCAAAGCCCCGTCGAAGTCTGGAGGTCATACCTGAAAAAGCAGGTGATGAAAATGGAGAATGAGAGAACGCTCTTCTCGTAATTATGGAGTTTATAACTCTGTGACCAATTGTAGCTGCATAGGACATTTGCTTTGCACTTACTGTTGGAATATATTTGGAATTTTTAAAGCACAACTGGAGAAGCTAATTACAATCTATTGAAACTGTGAATGTATGTAGCAACTCTGTTTGTGAAGGCAATGATATTGTGTAACATGGAAATTACATTATTGGCAAAAATATAGCATACATGTAGAAGATACTGTAATTCAGTAATAGCGTGCTGAAAAGTTCATTGTAGTGCCATAGGGAAATGAACATTTTTTAAATGAGCTGTAACTAGAGGAAAGTCAGTTGACGGAATATGACAAGATGCCTTGATTTTCAAACGAATTAGAGACACAGGTCCTTTATTTCTATGCACGATTCGTTAATTGTGCTAGTGAGGTGAACTATTCTTTTGAAAATCAGGTCCAAACAGGTAGAATCCACATGCTTCACACTATATGTAATTCAGCCGCTCAGATATTTGGGTTTGAAGTGGTATTGGTTTTATTGTTGAGCCATAAATTAAAATGAGAATGTAATTAGACAGTGATCACTGACTTCAGTGCACTATAGAAGAGCCATTATGTAAAAGGAAAATGTGCAATCAATCTGATAGCGTATGTCAGAAGATACATACCTATTTTGCCTAAGATTTCTGCAAATGTGTGTAGATAATGTGACCAAACTGCGAGCAAAATGTTGTAAATAGTTTTTCATTTTGTGAAGTGAAGTGCTCATATTAAAAAGAGTTTTACGAGATTACTCCCAGACAAGTAAAGCTTTTAACTAAATTTTAACTTTTTTATTTTTCAAGTATTTTCTTCCTTACAGAATAGATTTGTCAAAAAAAAAAAAAAGATAAATTGCTGTTCTGGTTCTGTTTTGGTTTTCTGACATTAGGTAAAGGTATTGTAGCTGATACGCTCATTGTAAAATGACTATACCAACCTAGAGTGTTCTCTTACTGTTTCTGATTTAACAATAAAATGGACTATGTAATTACAGAAGTTAATAAATTTGAAGAAAACCAAGCAAAATCCTACAGAGATCAAAATGCGGTTTTTGTTCAATTGTGGGGGAAAAAGGGGAAGATGGTGGTGTCTGCTGAAAAGCATTGTTTTAATTAGAGGACTTCAAGACATGCATTCTACACTGATTTTTATTTTTTTTAACCAATTCAAGATGCTGTTTCCACATTCAGATTGTAATGAATGCCTACAGATATATAACATCCTAAAAAAGTCAGTGGCGCTCTGACCAAGAACATCGGCATATTTGCACTTAATCTGAATTATTAGCGACTTACATTTATTTTCTAGTCATTATATAATTAAAGGCAGGGGAGGGAGATGAAAACAATTTGCATAGTAAATGTCTCATCTTGAGTCTGCGCTTTTAAATGTCAAACTGCATGGGTTAGGAGCAGTTTTAGAAGGTGCTAAGTTTTTTCAGTGTTTAGTGACAGATTGTATGTCTCAATATTACGATCTTGACAGAAGCAAGTTCTGTTCTGTGTTGTACAAAATGAAACATTTAACCTGTGGTAAACACCTGCAAGCATTGCTTTTTAGACAGTCCTTCTCTATGTTGTCAGCTGGAAGTCTTCCGATTGCTCCTGAAATTGGTGGGAATCAAGGTGAAACTCACTGCTCTGAGCCAGTATGAAATTAGTCTTCCAGGGCTAGATCTGTAAGACCTAAATCTGATTTATCTACAGCAAAATAACTGTGTTACATCAAGATTCAGCCAGGCCATAAATATAAAAAGTCACTTTCACTTTATCAGAAAACTTAAAGCCTAGGCTGTTGGAATTGTAGTTCCCACTTTCAGTCCTAATTGAAAGGTGTCAACTGTGGAAACATATTGGTGCAGTTATCATTCCTCTTCACAGAGGCCTGAAAGCCAGTAAAGCTCCATTAGCAGTACTGGCCCACCACTGCTTGCATTTACAGAATGACATCATTTATATCACAAATGAAGCATTTCTGTAGAGTCTTGTTTTCCAACCAGGTGGTTGGAATGGGTGGCTTGGGTATTCTTAGCATTTGTATCTTTCTGTTTAGCAAGTTGCATCCTTGAAAGAGACCAGGGAACATTGAAAGGGTTAAGCACAGTTTGGTGGTTTTTTCTTTGCTTTAAGGCCAAAAAGAAGTAAGTGAAAGATGAGCATCAAATGATGTAGGGCTGACAGATACTTGTATGTTAAACTCTTCAATATATGTAACTCTGCTTACTCTGATCCTCTTCTGTCTTGTTAAAAAGGAGGCTAATCCTTTTTTTTAATAATATCCTTATATAGTATCTGCTTTTTTAAAAAAAAATAATAAAACCAATTAAAATATATGCATTTATCAAAGTGACCATTTAAATATGTTTGGATTCTTGTGCAGTGCTGATTTCTTAAAATGGAGGTCACTTTTGTGCATTATTCATACTCAGTCCAGATCTGTTATGTACCAGAAAGCCTTAAAATTAACTCAGTCAAGCAGATACTTTGAAAGATGATGTGTGGCTAAAAATCCTTTGGGGAGTTTACATTTTGTATGTTAAAAGGATAAACACCTGCAAGCAAAGTATCAGGTTCTATTGTTAACCCAGTGATGATAATTTCAAAACTAAATTTATTAGCATATTTTTCTCAGTTGTATTTTCTTAAAATGTTGTTTGCATCCATGATGCAATTTACTTTTATTGTTAGTATATTTTTTACAGTGTTTAGTTCAGATTATATAGTAGAAGAACCACTGAAGATCTGGTGAAGTATTCCAAATGAAATTGATCACATGTTGACTTTACACATTTATTTGCCTTTATTTTCCTAAGTGTGCTGTAATACAGTTGAACTGTTTACATAGTTTTGAACTATGAAAGATAGAGCTGAAACACAAGTGACTATTTATCCGACTGCCTTTTTTGCATTTGTTTGGCTCCATTAATTGGTGAGTGAGTATGAGTATTTATGGAGACCTAAGTCAACATATTGCTCAATTTAAAAGAGAATACCATTTGGGAGAGAAGTTTACCGAGATTAACCATGTAGACACCAACAGTGAAGTCTTTTTTTTGCACACAAGAAAAAGGATGAACGGTGCCGGTTTAAAAAAGGAGCATCTCTCTAAGCCTCATCTGCATTCTTCCTGCCTAAACTCCTTTCCTCATCGGTTGTGCTTGGTGTGGTACATAGCACCAAGCACAGAGATGTAGTTGCAGAGCCTGGGACCATGCCCTCCATTGTCTGAACACACTGGCCAACTACAAAAGAAAACTATCTTCTCCAGGAATTCCGCCAGCAGCACTTACAGAGGGGCACTGCTGAGCCTATTGGTGCCTCCAAAATAGCAAAAGCATTCAAAACAGGCTTTACTGGTGAAGTTATGACCCTTCTGCTGCTGCTGGTGGTCTTCTACTCAAATCAGTAGGATCAAGATTTAAGTACAGCATTGCAAAATTTCCCCTTTGTCTCAGGTCTTTTGTTTCTTTACCTGCTCTCTGCATTCTTACCTTGCTGCAGCAAGGAGTAGTAGATTGGTGCCCTGCAGTTTCACAAACATGCCCTTGCAGACATGATGAAAGATGCTATATAACTTAAGCCTTTTTTCAGCTACTTCATACAGTACAGGAGTATTTTTCTAAGACTCCACGACTGGTTTTACTGTATTCACTTTTTCCTGTTTTGAAGTTGAAAGCAGCAGAGAGATGATTCAGAGTTACCAGCGTGAAAAATGGAAGTGAGTTCCAAGATGACTAAAAATTTTAACTCTGTTCTACTAATCAAATGAACTAATCTGAAAGGACCCGATCCTCCACTCTCACAGTGCTTGAGCTTCCCTTCCACTTGTTTTCTACTGTATGAATCTTATTTTGTCGGTAATGCTGCACAGATCAAGGAAATTCCTGATTCTCTTCTGCATGGTATAATAATCTTTCATTAAGACTTAGCCTACCTAGATTTACACTTGTATTAATTGAAGGTTCAAAATGAGTATAGAGAGTAATACTTACAAAAAGGGCAATCATACAGCCATATTCATGGCACAGTATGCACTGGCAAAGACATGTACTTTACTGTGAAATAATTTTATCCCCATATAGCTGACAGCCGGGGTGTTGCTGCCCAAGGATGACTAGCCCATGGGGTTTTAATGCTGTGAGCAAAATTCTGAAACTGGGTAAGTCACCAGCTTGCTTCTTTTGACTGTAATGGGTGTACGACTTTACCACATTTTTTCTTTTTCTATTCACACCTACTCATGCTGACCAATTAAGCTTTCTAAATGGAATATTTAACAACTTGGTTTAAAAATTATTAGACCTGCATGTATCCTATAATGACCTCCAGTCTTTTGAACTCCTGTAAACATTAAAAAAAAAAAAGAAATCTCCACAGTTCTTACTACTCCCCGATTCCTTTTGCTCTCAGTATTTTGAAAGCAGCTGTGGGACAGGTCAGTTTGATGTTTTTCAAAACTAACCCATGTGATGCTCTTTATTCATTACAACTTGTTTGTTCTCCATTAGAAATAGGCAGTAAAACTCTTGAGGTTTTCTGGTTATTTCTGTTTCTGGACACTATTGAACTTCCCTTTCTGACTCATCACCTCTGTTCTCTGGGTAGCTGTGGAAAGACAGGGTATCAGAAAGCAACACAGTGGAAAGATTAGAAACAGGACTTGCGCAGAAGAGCAACAAGCACTCAGAGGCACAGGAGAGCATTGGTTGTAGTCAGCTGAGTTGGAAAGGACTTAAAGGCAGCAGTGAGGAGGAAGATAGGCAGAATTGGATGTGAAAAAAAAAATGAAGAATTTTAGCCCAGCAGCATGGCCAGCCACAGGATGGCACAGTCCCAGTGCCACCCTGCAGCATCCCTAATTCTTCCTTGTGGTACTAGAAATGTTACCAGTACCTGGACTACAGCTGGTGTGATAAAGAAAGCAGCAATGCTGGGAGAGCGGTCAGGTGTGAATGCTGATCTCTTAGTTTAGCTTTCTGTGCCCAGCTGCACATGCTGCTTTGGCATATGTGTTTGTGCCACTTCAGCTCATAGGAGTTCCCACTTGGTGCTACTTCGGCACACCAAAGTTGAGAGCGAAGGGGGAGGGTGGGGGGTGTGTGTGTGTGTGTTGCCAGAAGGGGAGGGTGGTGTGGCAGGAGGCAGCTTGAGCTGGAGTGGGAGCAGCACAACCAACTGAACCTCTCCTTTGTCAAGAGCAATCCAGCCACGCTAAGCCACCTGCAGTGTGTAGAAGAGCTTTCTGAATTAGCTTAGGTGTGTTATGTGGAGGAGCAGAAGACCTTCTTAGCTGGGTGCAGCTTTGGCCTGTACCTTAGTGACTGTGGGAGAAGGAAAGCAGCAGGTCCAGGAAACAGGGCGCAGGAACTCAAAGCCCTGGGCTTTGTTCTCTGGCCCTCAGCTTCCTCCATCGATAAATTGGAGGAAATGACACCTACCACTTTCTGAAATAGGAGAAGAAACATACTGTGCAACTGCAGAAAAAATAACCCCCACAGAAGGTGGCTAGGAGCGAAATAAACTGACATATAAATAGTACATCGTGAGAAGACAGTGCTTTCTTGTGTTTGAATGCCGTGTACATTTGGTTTCACTAGACACTTACAAAGTGCACTGATCCCTGTGTAGTTTTTCAGTGACATGTACTTAGCAGGCATACTCAAACGTGTTACTGATTGGTGAAGAGGATTTTGAAATAGGAATCCTATCAATTGATCATAAACTAAGAAATACAAATCCTATCAGTTGATTACAAACTAAGCATGTTGGTGTGGGTTCCCAAGTCCTGGGGACTTCCATGTATTTACTGTCTACAGTAAATACTGTCTACAGTAAAGTCTACAGTCTACTGTCTAGAGTAAAAGAAGATTTTGTTACGCTCTTACAATATGGGCTTTATGCTGTGGCTCACAGCATGAGCGCTTTTTTTCTCTCAGTTGTTTTTTTATGGATGAAAAAACCCATCCCAGAAATCTTAGAAAAAGCCCTGGGATTCTGCTGTAGATCTCAGTCTCTGTCCCAAATTCCAGAAATGATGACACATGCTGTGATTTTAATACATCCTTAGCCAAATAATGATTAAATTTCTCATGTCTGAATATGTAGCAAAATCTTCAAAAATCATTTTATGTAATATACAGGTGCTGCTACTTATGCCAAGATTACTGAAAAAAGACAGCATTTTGTTGGATGAAGAAATAAGGATATCACCTTTTAGACCAGGAATCTTACTGTGGAGGAGGGTAGGGAGCTTCCCAGGAGAGTAATGGCTGTCCCTCCGTTTCAGAGCCTCATGCCTGTAACAGGGAGGAGTCGGCAAGCAGGACTGGAAAGAGCATTTCCTGAACATCCTTCTCTAGGGTGCAGTATTTTGTGCTTACACTTATTAGGACACAGTTTTACAGAATCATACACTTTACTCCCATTTTTTTTTCTGAGCCTTGATTCACAACCAGTATTCAAAGTTGATTTGCCTGGGGAGATTTGTATCAATTTGCTAACTAAATGTTTTTCCAGCACTCTTTCCAACATGATTTTAGCAGCTAATAGCTCACAGGTAGTAAGAGCCCGAGTGCATGGGGAGTGCTAGTGACGTCAGCACTGTGACAACAGAGAGCTTTGGACTGAAATCTGGTCACTGTAACGTGAGCACAGCTTTACACTGGGGGAGGCTGCACTGGAGACAGTATTAACTGAGGAGACCTGTTAGCTCAGGAGGAGGAGGCGGCAGCAGTTAGGAGATTAAGGACAAAACTGAGTATGAGAGATAGGATATATTCAGTCATGGAGGAGGAATCAGCTACTAAATCCAGTTCCTTCCCCTCCCCCGTGTCACAGGCGAGACTTCTCAGACATGACAGTTCAAGATAAAAACTCAATTTTGTATTAGAGATAATTCTCTGTAAGTGATGTTCCATCACATGTGATGGAGCACTCCGACAGCATCTCCCCAGAATAATTCTGGCAACAGAAAAATGGCGTTTTCTACTCACATGAAATCTCTGCCACAGCTCAAAGCCCAGAGGGAAACTGCAAGAACAATGATCAGATATGAACAGTGTGTTTCAAGCTAATCAGAAGCACAGTGATGTGCTTTGCCAGCCATAGCCACATTACTGAAAGTAGTATGATCATAGGAGTAGGACCCTGAAAAGGTAACATGCACCCATATTGGTGGAGGTGCAGAGAACAGGTTGGAGCACTATGTGCGCTAAAATTAGTAGCCTCCACTGTTTTCATAATCCACAAAGAAAAAGACATCCTCAGTCCAGTTTCCAAACAGTGCTATATTTTTCACATACTTTCTTGTACAGTTAATAAATAACACTGTAATGAGCAAAGCCAGATTTGCAGCTTTTGCAAATTGCCTAAGTATATAACAGGCAAATGACATTGATACAATTCCCCCAGGTGCTGAATCTCTGAAAAACAGAACCTTGCACTTAAGATTCTGTTCATAGACTTTTCATTAGAAGAGCCAGTTTAAAATTATCTTATGATCTGCACTGCAAGTAATAGTACCTATAAAACTGTAAGAATGGCTATATTGATATTCAGATATTACTGTTTCTAGGTTCTACTGAACTGTTTCAAATACAGATAAGGCAGGTAAATGGTGAAATCCTTTAATAAAATAAAATAAAAGGCTGCAAAATACAGAAATCCATAAAGGCCAATTCTTTATTGTAGCTGGTAGTCACAGCCAAACGATTCCATTAAGGTCGACTTACTTAGTGAGCTCAAGGATACCTTGCCATTCATACAGAATCTCAGAGTTACAGTGTGTTCCACTAAACAAGGGATGATTAAATGTTATACATCAGGGCCTAAAATAATCTCTGTTTCATAATGATCAAGAGAACTTTCAGCTATCTACAGGTCAATGGCCAACACTGGCTGCTACAGTGGATCATGCATTTAAAGCCACATGATAATTCCCATGTATTCAGAACCATGTGATCGCACCCATTCCCACAAGCCTGACTATAAACTGGAATGCAGAAACCAGGTTGTATATCTAAATGAGTTTCCCAGTGATGTAGCAAACTATCCATGAAACACTTGACATCAAGAGACGTCTTCAGCTCAGCAGGGCTGCTGATGGCTGCTACATAAGGCTGGAGAGCCAACTTGAAAGGATTGGAAGACACCCATCTAGGGGCATCCAGGCCTGCTTTCAAAATCTTCATTGTATCTGTCAGTGTTTCAATCTGGCTTTCTTGCTTAGGCCTATGATATTTCTGCTGCTTGTCACTGGCTACCTGTAACACAAAGGTCCCTGCCCTTAGCAGACGAAGCAGGCAGCAAGCATAGCTTTACTTGCAATGCTCTGACAGACTCTTCTCAGGGAGCCCAGAAATGCAGGTTTATTACACTCCTTTTCCCCAGTGCTGACATCTTCCAAACCTGCCACTTCCATCATGGTTACTGCCTTCTCCCACAGCTGCTGCCGAGCTGACAGGGACTGCAGCAGGGCTCCAACTGCCCCACAGAGCAGTTTCAAGGCAGGGCAGAAGAGTCACAGAGATGCAAGACCTACAGCTTTGATGAGCTGCTTATGAACTGCAGGACCCAGTGGCCGCAGCATTATGAGCTGCAGGAAGGACTGTTCTACAAGATCTGAGAAAGAAAGGGGCCAGAGGCTGACAGTGAAAGCACTCCTGCAACAGGAACAAGGAAACCCTGCAGAATTAGGGAGCAAAGGGTCATGGAGAAAGGCACTTGAAAAACTGGTGCTGTTCAGACATCCTTCTGAGCCTTTGTTCTCACTGTCAGTGAGGGCTCTCAGTCTACAGCATGTATCAAATGACTTGTAATGTCTTCAATTAGTCTGGAAGGAAGAGTAATAACTTCTGAACAATCAATATAGAAGAAAAACAAATTATGTTAGCAAATGCAAAGAACAAGATAAAAAAATGTTCTTATAGTGATGTTATAGGGATGTAATAAAAGAAACAGAGAGGGATAAGTGCTATCTTGATGGTCCATCTGCAGCGTGATGTGACATGTTCATACCTTGGACTTAACTATGGTTTAGGGAAAGACAGATTCTAAATGGAACTTCATTACATTCTAAGTCTTCCCAGCCAAAATCAACAGCTACATACAGATAAGTGTATATTGTCAAAATTAGACAACAGCTTTGGCCTGGGTCATTTCTAGTTGTTGCAGACCGAGTATGAAGAAAAAAAATCTTTTTGCAGCAATTGGTTCTGCTACTGTACTTATCCCCAATTTTCTGAACTGTCAAGCCTCATTTCTTCTGTTATGTAGATTGACAGTCCTCTCAATAGTAATTCTCATTATGGTCTGAAGGACACCATGGCCTAGTTTTCTGGGGTGAGCACTGAACGAGGGAAATGTAGCCTGCTATTCTGTAATGCTGATAATGGTACTGGATTCCTTCTCATATGCTGGCAATTTGCTAGACAGGACGATTGACAGAGCTGTAATTCATCAGCCACAGGCTTGGGTGTAATAGACTGTGGCACGGTGGCAAGTGTCCCAGTGTAGATGATTTGAGCTGAACAAAACGGGGATTTCAAAGGTCCAGCTGCCGTTTTCTAGTATTTTGATGCAGCCACATGGAATAACAATTCACTCAGAATTACAAAGGGAGAGGGTGAGTTGCTGAAAAGAGAGGAGGAACTTCCACTAAACCGTGTGGTGGAAGGCAGGGTTTTCTCTGTGCTTGTCAATCCGCCTCTGAAATAATATCCCTCATAGAATTCTATTAATTCATTACCAATTTGATATGGAAAAGGTTATGTTTCCACCAAGCCTTTTATCCTTTAATTAGATTTTTCTGTTATTGATGCTCTCATAATAAAGGTTATGTCTGAATAGAATTTATACACTTACATGACATTTAAAACTGCGCAGAAACACTGTGTGAAGTCATTGCATGCAAAAGTGTTATTAACTGCATGTCAGCATCCAATAACTCTCTTCACTTAAAATCTTTTTTTAAGATCTTGAGGCTTATCTGATGTTGTGACATTTTATGGCATTTAAATGTCTCAGCAGTGGGACATTGTTCTTCTTCTCATGCGCAAAGCTCTTCTAAGACTGAAAGAGCTCTAACATTGCAGAAGCAGGGAAGATGACAAAATGGGATGGATTGCCAACTATTTCTCAAGTAAATCGTTGTAGCCAGCTGAACTGCAAACACAAGCTGAAAGCTCAGACTTTTCCAGTGGTTTGCAGCATGCTGAGGTGATCTGGAGTTGGAAGGCTGCTTGCGCCAAAACCAAAGTTGAATTCAAATTCAGCTGGAAGGTCTAAAGGGGAGAAGTACAAAACAGTGGTCTGGTATCGTAAAGATGTATTACCGCATACTGGATGATCTATTGTGAAACTGTTCTTAAAAGCTTCAAACTGCCAACCAGTTTCAGACACATGAGGGGTTTGTAAAATGAAACCTGGCACAAGTGAAAATAGTTTAAATGAGTGAGAAACTGAGTGTGTCTATTTCATTAACCGTTTCCCCTGCAGTGCTTCAAATCCTAATGTCACAGCAGTGGGCAAACTGTCAAGCAGCCCAAACCCACCCCAACGCAGTGGTTGTCCCCATGTGCAGCACAAACACACAGTGAGCAAGCAGAGAGCAGGGTAGGAGGGTGGTCAGGTCTTCTTTTGGTAAGGTAGTAAAGGGATCAGGTGCTTTGCAGGTTGTTATTCTCTTGAGTACTCCACATTCAGTGTAAATGCACTCCCTGCCAACACCAACAGTTTTTGGTTTGGTGTTGTCAGAAGGTGACACATACGCCTAACCGTCTTCCACCGGGCCTTTTATGCTCTCGGGTAAGTATGTGACCAACCACAACTGCGTCTGTCCTCTACTGCATGTCAACCACACAGACAGACAGAGAGGACTCAGCAAATGAGCAACTACGGAGCCAAGAACACAAAGTACAGTAAATCTGAAAGAATGGAAGCAACGGTTTTCTTTATTGCTTGTGTGCTTGCCTTGGGCCTGCTCTGCTTAGGGGTATGCTGATGCACAGCACTGGTGAGGGAAGAGGACATCGAGTCTGGCTGGTGTGTTAGATAGAGAGGGCTGCTCTAACAAAAGGAGCTTCTCATATATAAGTCTGTGCAAAGACATAACAGAGTCACACGGGTATGAGCAGATCCCGTGCATGGATCTTCCATGTATCAGGTACATCAGAGGTATATTGAGGTGAAATCCAGTACAGGCTCTTTCTAGTTTCAGCATCTAAGTCAGGTCATGGCAAAGCTGGCTGTCTGTAGAGACCCATATCAAATGCTCACACCAGAGGTGGCTTTACTGCTCGTTCTTTTACTGACAGGAAATCTCTCTGAAATCAAATTAGTCTTGAAAAGAGTGGCCAAGACCCTTCTAAGAAGTACAGTTTTGTCTTTTTCCAAGCAGCATAAAGTTTGTGCTGGCCAAGTTTTAAGGGAAAAAAATCCAATTCGTACAGAGGGGATCTCTGTCCTTCTGCCAGGCAAAAGATATGCGCACCTTTAGCAGAACTGAGCTCTGCCTCCAAATTGCTTCCCTGAGGAAGCTAACTGCAAGTAGAGGAAGAGTTGGTTGGTGCCCTGTAATCCAGAAGAGAAATGAGATCTCAGGGGTGTTTGGAGACCAAGCTGAGGCTGGACTATTTTGAGAGAGAAATGTATTTTTGTAGACCTCAAACCATACTGCGTTCTTGAGCCCAGTTGTACGCATGACTGTGTGTCTGTGGGACTGAGGATAGGTGAGCTGGAGTCCTGGGATCTGGCAGGAAGACTGTGTGGTTTATGTGTAACATGTGACTTGGGGTACACCGCAGTCTATTTCTGGCTACCTTGTTGCAGAGCTATGGGTTTTCTCCCTGAGGATACTTCAGCAAAACTAAACTACTGCCGCTTTCACTGGCAGATCTCATGCTCTATTTAGAAGGGACTCAGCTCTGGGTGAGCAAAGACTGGGCCAGATGGATGTCATCGCAGCTGCTGGGAATGGCTGTAAGTAGATCAAAAATCTCAAAATAGAACTGCACCACTAAAAATCATAGTTTGCTGGGCTATACTTCTGGGACCCCATATTTGAAAATGCCAGACATGATACAAATAACCATCAAATGTCTTCTCTGGGGTACTTGTGTAAAATATCTGGACCATAGTCACTGATAGCTGTTTATATTCCAATTTTTCCACACCTTTTGTGTAAATATTAGTCTGTGGTCCAGGGTGAGGCTGTTTCTAACTTTATCTTGGTCAGTTTGCCTGCCCCTATTTATAACAGTCTTGTAACCTTTCCTGAAAGTTGCCACGCAGCTAAATTTATGATCTTAGCAGCCGCTGTTTATTCTGTACCTCTGCAGAAAATGAAAGAACATAACAGCTCCATCTGAGGGATGCCACTGTGTAGGCTTCAGTCTCAGAAACACTTTACTGAAAATTTCTGGCAAATACCCTTTCAACACATAAGAAAAAGAGGTATTCAGACATTTAGGTGGAAACACTTCAGATAATTTAGTCTGCCTAACATCAGTTATAAACACCAATTCACCTAGTGTCTCCTGCCTAGACCCTTCCCCGGCAGCATGTCTTTAAATCCACATCCCTTATTTCCTAAGAGCTATAAAATGGTGAAAAATAAAAACTAATCCATTTTTGTAGGTTATATTTTTCAAAGGCTAATTTTTCTCATGGCAAAACCTGAACTTTACTTTTAGTTTGAGTTTGTCTGCCTTGAGCCTGCTCATTCACCAGATAACAGATCCCACTATAATCAGAAAGATTGCTTGTAGTCTAATCATTGAATCATAGAATCATAGAATGCCGTATGGGAAGGAACTTCAAGGATCATCTGGTCCAAACTTTCTAGGTAAGAACACAGTTTAGATGAGTTGGCCCAGCACCTTGTCAAGCTGAGTCTTAAAATGTGTCCAGTGTTGGGGAATCTACTGCTTTTCTGGGGAGATTATTCCAATGTCCGAATGTTCTCATAGTGAAAAATTTTCTTCTGGTGTCCAATAGGGATATCTGCAGAATTAACTTGTACCCATCACCCCTCATCTTTTCCATGTGACTCCTTGTAAAAATGGAGTCTCCATATTCTTGGTAGCCACCCTTTAAGTACTGGAGCATGGCAATAATGTCTTCCCTAAGCCTTCTTTTCTCAAGGCTGAACAAAACTCAGTTCTCTCAGCCTTTCCTTGTGTGGCAGGCTTCCCAGTCCTTTGATCATCTTTGTGGCCCTTCTCTGGATGCTCTCCAGCCTGTTGACCTCTTTTTTGTAATCATGCTGAAACATATATTATGATTCAGATTGCAGTTTCTCTCTGAAGAGCATTGTCAAGACCTCAAGTCATTCTTTTGCCCTGCCTGTTAATCCTATTTGAACTCTCTGCGTAAATTCTAGTGTTGACACTATGAAAACATACATATATATATATATATATAGCATTTCTGGAATGACAGAGACATGATCCCTGGGAGTGATACATGACATGGGCTCCCATTGCTAGTCACATTTTTCTTCTTTCCTGATTGTGTTTATTGCTGTCATGTAGTTGAGTGATGCAAATCCATCTCTACAAATGACTTCACCTCACTTTTATTTACACTTCAGTAATATGTATCCTCTGTAATTTGTATCCTTAACTATATTTTTTTTCAGATCAGTATAAAGAAATTGAAAGCAACCATCAGGCCTACATGATATTCACTAGAAATGTTTCTTCAGGATGGTGTCTTCCCGTTCAAAGTTATTTACGTATTAATATAATTAAAATAATTTTAGGTAGTTTTAATTGTTTTAAATTGAAGATATCAGGCATGACTTGGAATATCAGTTCAAAATTATCAAGTTATAATCTCATCAAATAAGAAGTTAAGTTTACAGGACATTTTGCTTAGTATAATAATTTGTATTGAAGTTTTTTAAATCATCAGGTTTTTTTTCTCTCACTTCCCCAGTTTTGATCAGTGTAAATACCGTATTGTGCTTTCGTTTTCAGGACTGCACAGATCATGCAATCTCTTGTCTTTATCCATTTAGAATATTACCGGTCTTCTGGCTTTTCTGTCCTGGGAACTTCCTCAGTTTACCATGCTTAATTAGGAACAAAGTCAAAGGTTCTGAAAGTTTCTGACCATTTGTTTTAATATTCCCACGTGAAAAGAAGGCTCCAAATCCATCCTTTTTACTTGAGGATACCAGTACTTCAGCTATAAACATTTGGTTGAAGTAATGAAACATATGATAGACACAATAAAAGCACATGTCATCTTCAGTGTGAAACAGGGGTTTATGCTCAGAAGACAAAGCACAGATCAGGGCTTGGGTTTTGTTGCTGAACATCATGTGAGTGTCGATGCTCCCCAGCAGGAAATACGAAGCATAGCATTGACTCACTTGGTGTCTGCTGCAAACCCACAAAACATCATTCTTTCAGTCTCACAAGTCTCAGGCTTGGCAAAGACCATCAATTTATGCACTTTTTTTTTTTTAAGTATGGTTTGTTCTGAAGAAATTGGTAATGCTTGTGCTTGCACAGTACTAGGAAGCTGAGAAATCTGACATAGCCAGCTTATTGCCTCAGCTACCTCTCTTCACACCTTTACAGCACCTCTTTACTTAGTTTAATGATAGATTCATTGTACTGAAACATTTCCCTTTGGAAGGGTAGCAATAAGCAACCCTAAGTTGTACTCACTGCAAGTATCCATCAAAAAAAAAAAAAAAAAAAGAAAGAGTTTGAGCCTATTTTTCAGATTTTGGAACAAATGTGTGAAAAAAATTTAATGAGTGACAGGTCTCATTCAGACTAACCTGCACCCTTTTTCTTTTATTTTTCACCTTCCTTTCTGGCACTGAAACATAGAGCCAGACTCTTTATGATAACTCTATTTTGCTAATTAATCTAATTAAGTGCTGTATGTAATTCAGAAGAGTAGAGCAAGCTATTCAAGATTGTCATCATTAGGTTAAAGAGCTGACAATTGATAGAGATAATTTTTTCTTAACAGGCTTTAACCTTTCCACAAGCAACCCCCTCCCTCAGGGGAGTTCTTCAATTAAATCAATAATGCTTCTGGGGAGAAAGAAGAACTTTGCTTTTTAAGAATTATGTAAACAGATCTTCAGCAGCTTCTCGTTGCTTTGCTTGAGAAGGAAAGCAGCAGCTGGTTATTAATACCTGCTGTGCTCAGCTTTTCAGCTTTGACAAACTTGCATTTAAAAATAGCAACTACTGTCTAGCTATGGCGCAGGTTGAGGAGTAGGGGTTTTGAAGGTGTTGAGTGGGGTCTGGAGCAACCTTGGCAAAACAGTATGGTATCTGGATTGGGTAAATGACAGGACTTGGAGTGGTTCCTGGGCAAGATGGGGAAATGAGTTTTAAACTGGTGGTGTACTTGTTACAAGAAGGCCTGACAAGAAGATAAATGTAATTGGAGGAAGAGGTGGGGAGAGCTCATTGTGATGACTCTTGCCAGCCATAAAGCTTTAATAAGCAGGACTTGGAGAGATAATTTTTACTTTTTTTAATGCCATTTCCAAATCCTGTTGGTTTGCCTGCAAGAATGCTGAGTGGCCTCTGAAGCCCTGGAGAACTGAGCGTCCCTGACAGAGGGAACCCCCAGTCCTTGGTGGTGACCAGACACTGATGTCCCTGGCCTAAGCAAGCTCAGGGTGAGCTCAGGGGTGATGATAGCATGCAGTCAGGGCAGAGCTCTGCCCGTGGAGCAGCCAAACCCTTCTGGGTCCTCCCGATGGCTCTGGGGTCTTTGTAAATGCAGGATTCTGCAGCAGCTAGTGGGAGACTTTCTAGTGCTTTATTTTGCTTCAGATGCCTGGTTACCTTCTCTGAAAAAAGGGGTGTGTAGCAGTTTGCTGTGCTTGGGTCTCACCTCTTTCCCTTGGCTCGGCTCCTTCCCCGTGCCAGTTTACGGCATCCTGAGGATGCAGCCACAGAGACGCCTCTGTCTCCCTTCCCTCACAGCCTGACCTTGTGGGTAAAAAGCTTGTCTTTGTTAGCTCCTGGTTTTGTGAAATATCTCCTTGTTCATATCAAAGGTGGCTACTTTCTGCCTTTCTTTTATTTCTCAGCCCTGATCCTTTAACCACAGCAGTCTGCAGGCTGGCGCACACTGGAGCAACATCTGCTGCAGAGCCCGTTCTCCTCAGTGGGCGGGTGCCAGCTCTGTTGCACAAGGATCTGGCCAGTTTGGGGAAGCACATGGGAAATAAACTCGCATGAGGTAACACGTAACAAAAAACCCCAGGCTTCAACAAGAAGCAAGCATGAAATATCCCAGTAGATTATTTATTTATTTATTTATTTATTTATTTATTTATTTGTGCATTTCAAGCTTTTGTACAATGTTAGGAATCACCCTCAGCTTGTTTGAGGTAGTTAATCTACCTCCACTTAATGCTGTTCATTAAAAACTCCAGCAATATGACGTGTGGTGGACCTTTGTCTACAAAAGGTCGCCAAGCACAGGCTTGGAGTATCACAATCTTACTGTAATGATAAAGGAAGGTTAAACAAAAGTGCAGATTGGTACTAAACTGGTGGTCAGGGATCCTATCAGACAGGGAA
Organism: Aegotheles bennettii; assembly: GCA_013398125.1. Classification (NCBI taxonomy): domain Eukaryota; kingdom Metazoa; phylum Chordata; class Aves; order Caprimulgiformes; family Aegothelidae; genus Aegotheles; species Aegotheles bennettii. The sequence goes on from VZRW01001431.1 coordinate 20,546, forward strand.
TATTTGGACAAAATTAATTCAGAGAATTTTCAATATGAATGCAGAGATTTTTTCATTTGAACCCTCCTGCCTGGATCTACTGATCTAATTTCTAGCAGGTACCTTGACTCAAAAGATAGGGCTTTTTTTGCTCTGGCTGCAGCCTTTAACACTGCAATAGGTAATACACAGACAGAAAAACATACCAGGGTTTCTTGTTAATTTCTTAAATGAGAATTTGCCTCTGCTACAAATGCTAAATGTATTCCATCCTCTGTATTATACAATTACAGGATTTTTTACTTCATTGGATTTCTGTCCTTGGCTCTTAGAGCTGGAAAGTTACTTTGTGCAATGAAGGAAGAGAATGACAGCTTTTATTAAAATGAGAGAACAGCTTTATACGGGTTTTGAAAGTTTTATTCAAGTCTTTACTTCCACCATCTTTGCAGAATTCAGTCAAAGTTCTCCTATAGATGCACACAGCAGGATGCTCACAGAGAAAGTGTCCCAGTAAAGCCGATTGTGCCATCAAGAGAGGCTGTTGCACAATGCGACTTCTATGCTATGGCCACAACTGAGAGCTTTCTGTTTGCACAAAAAGCAAAGCCTGCTCAGAGAAATTAGGGGAAAAGCCCTCACTTACTTTTCTGTTGCTGTTTTGTGTTCAGCATGGTTTTAGTTGCATAAGAACTACTCACAGGACTCGGAAGTGAAGTTGCTAGAGGCTTTTCATGTACCAAATGTACCATTAGTCAAAAGAATTAGACTAACACTTAAAGTCTTTGGGACTGAAAAATGGGACTGCAAGTTGTGCACTGGACTTTATTTCTCCTATGGGACATTTACACTAACTGTAAGTGTAACCATACTCAGCATTACTTTCTTCTGAGTACTGAATAATGTGCTAGTCAGAGCACAAGTGCTGCTGCGGGGCTATTAATGTGGCTACTTGTCTGTAACAGATTCACCAAAGGAAAGGGGCTGCTTTGATCTTAGCCGGTGAGAGCAGAGCAGTGAACACACAAGACCTGAGCTCTCTTCCTGATATTGTCATTCACCACATCAGATTACACGTGGCAAATCAGTTTCCTAAGCTCTGTACCTCAAAAATGAAACAGATGGGCCGTATCAGCTTTCTCCCACTGTTCAATGGGGATGAAGCATGTATTGATGAAAACTCCCCGTGGTAGATTGCTTTGAGGTTTACAGGCTCTGAGGAACATAAAGAGTTAACCTTATAGAAGAATGCCTTTTTTTGCATATGCTGGTTTTAGAGAGAAAGGACGTTTATTTTTAATAATTTTCCATTTGAATTTTCTCTTGGTTTAGGTTTTGATGGTGGATCTAAATTAATAGAATGTTCATTATGCTCACTGCAGATATACACATAGACTATTTTGCCTTTAGGAGGAGGCAGCATATAAATGGCAGCACGCACTGGGCAATTCAGCTGTTGTATTGGTATTATAAAAGCAAAAACCCTCTTGCCTCTGCTGATCCTGTATGTGATTTAAAGGGAACTAGATGTACATTAATTTTAAAACCCCACTTCTATGTAATATATCATTTTTGTAAGAAAATAACATTTGACACACAGCCAGAAGCTGATTTAAGTCAAAATTAAACTAGAGATCATAGATCTATGTTACATTGTGATCTTCAAATGAACTAAGAAGCAGGGTGGGTTTATATATTCATATATCTTGCTTAATGCTGTTTACTTCCTCTAATGACTTTAGTTCACTCAATCAATTCTCCTCAAGCACGGCTTATGGCTGGAGGGTATTTTGGACTTATTCAGGCATCTCATAATACTTTACAAATAAAACAGAAGCAACTGACCATAAAGCATATGATATTACCAATGGTGTTATTAAGGTTTTCTCAGCAGAAGCAATAGAGGAGAGAAAAACTGACTCCCTCCTTGGGGAAGGAGAGCTACACCTCTGGGGACCTAAGAAGGAAAATGAGCTAAGAAATAATTGCCCTGGATCCTCATTACATTGAGACTATTTTACAGGACAGGAATATGTTTTGTAAAGTTACTGCAGGACCATATGACCCTTCTCTATATTCCCCATGAAATCGTGCAGGGATTAGATGTGTGTTGTTTGTGATCACACTGTGCCAAGGGTGTTGTGATAAGGGTGACTCAAAGAGGCTGCTTGCAGTGGGAACAGGATGGATCCCTTCCTGTGCTAATAAATCTAGGACTTGGGATGGCTGTATTCAGCATTGAACTAGCAAAGCAAAATATGGAAAAACAAAAAAGGCAAATGCAGTGTATGAATGAAAAAGAAGGAACTTATTCAAAGCAAGAATTAAGAGACTGCTGAAATCTTGTCTGTTTTTAAAAATAAAAATCTTAGTCAGAGTAAGGGGAAAGAGTATATTTAGATCCAGCAAAACAACCTGGCTTTCCTGGCTCTATACATACACTATTTTGCCAGGCTTCAGCTAAAACCACCCTCAGAAACAAACAACCCTGTTTGCTCCCAAAACTCAGAGAAAGCTTAATTCGCTTTAAGCTGCTAAAAAAACTTCCTGCATCTTGAGTTAGCATTGTGTGCCAGGCTTCAGCATGCTGAGAAATGAAAAAGTGCTTTGTAATGAAAAAGCCAGTTCAGTCCTCACTATGTGGTGCCACAGTAATAAAAAAGAAAGTTGCAAACCTTCCCCTCTTAAGGAGGCCATAGGAACAGGGGATTAATTTAAAGAGTTCAGACTCAAGATCACTGTGATCAAAACTATACTCTCCAGCCATTTCCAGCCTCAGAGAACACAGGTTTTCTTGGATATTTGGTAGTTCAATGAACTGCATGATAGAAAGAGAAAGCTCCATAAAGCTACTCACTGTTACAGAGTGGGAGGTTAATGAAGTTCATTTAACACACCAGTGGTGTAAACCTGTTATCAGATGGCTTCTGCAGAACCCAGATGGCTTAAGTAAAGCTGGGAACTTGAACAGGTACCTTGCATTTTGTCATGGGATTAATAAAGCATCAGGATGTTTACAGGTCTTCAGCATGGTTAATAACTTTCCATAGCTATGTGATTTAACTAAGAAGGAACACATCTTAGAGCTGCATACCTCTAAATTGGATTTTTTCAGTCAGCTAATTGAATTGTTTTTGTCATAGCAGAACAGCATTGGAAAACCTCAGACCTCATTCTCAATTGCTGCACCACTTCCTTTGTGGATGAAACAGGCACCACGCTGAGCATGAAGCACTGCTCTTCCTCCTCCCCAGCCAGATGATGAGACTTGTCTGGCTGCTGCAAGGGGAGACCAAGCAGTTGGCCACCCCATGTAGATACACCAGCAACCCTTCTGACAGTCTTGGATCGCTTCATCACAGCAGTGTATTACTGTCACTGGTTGTCCTTTTGCATTTGGCTTTCACCATCCTCTTCTGCAGACACATAAGGAGTGTTTTTATAGTGTAGTTCTTCCAAGAGCTGGAAGGAAGGAAATCAAAGGTTTTGTTGCCCTTTCAGGAACAAAATCTGTGGCAAGGTCTTGCAAGAGCAGGTCCAGTTCTAGATTAGGGCACATGCTTGCTGAGAGACTATGAAAAGATTCATGGTGCATATACTCTGTGCATATATATCCATCTCCTCTTCATACCCCAAGATGATGCTTATCATAAACAACTACAAAGCCCTGTTGACTCCACATTTGTCACCCAGCACTTAAATGCTGTGCTGTTTCAGGGTTCAGCACCCTGAGCAACTATCTCTGCACACATGCTTGTGGGGAGCTGTGGGAAGGTTCCCCATGCAATACCTTCAGGAGGAACACCTACCTTCAGCTCCTTTGGCCACCCAGCAAGAGCTCTCCTGCATGGACCCATGTCCTGCACTCATCTGGACACACCAATGTGTGGCCTTCCCCAAGACTGGGAACAGCAGCGGCAGGAAAGAGACTGGCTTAGGAAGGCAAGAGCAACTGTTTGCAAATTTTCTTGGCAGACATTGGCAAACAGAACAGCAGGCACAGACCTGATAGGCCGTGTCCCTGCAGTTTAAATACTTGCAGGCTATCCCTCTTCCTCCACACTCATACCAGCAGGCCATGGCCACGTCTTCCCTCTGGCCAGAAGAAGGTCCTGTGCGTGCATCTCCCTGGGAGCTTTGAGCCAGCACATCCCCCAAGGACAGATGCACAGGCACTGAGGCAAGAAGAGGGAGAAGGGAGGCTGCTGGTGCCCAGGCCCTTCTTCTGGGTATCAAACATTAAGACCTGATCTCTTCAGACATCAGGAAACATTGCCTCAGAGCCCAGCCCAAGAGCAGGGCATGTGTGTGGGGGGGGATGATGACACTCAGCAGCACTCTTTCACAGCACTGGAACAGCAGCATCTGGGTATGAGAACAGCCCCCAGCACAGCTGGGGGAGACAGGGAGAATGCTACAGGTGCATAAATCCAAATATAGGTAACAGTAGCATTGTCTTTAATAATATATTACTTTCACGGGCCAAAACACAGCATTTTAGTTAAGACACTGCATCTCACTTACATCTGGTGTTTACACAAGCCAGTCATTCAATGCCAGACAAATCCCGCATAATCTCTTTGGTAAAGTACTGTTAAAATAGCTGCCCGCAGCATTTCTTCTCTGTCTTCTCACTAGAGGTGCTGACTGGCTCTGTGGGCAATAAAGAGTCAAGGACAGTTTCAGCCTAACCAGTTCATTCAGCCTTTCACCAGAAATGCCCAGAAACCAGCAGCATTTTATGTATCTTCACAATGGAATGACTCAGTAAAGTCACGTCTTCAAGGTGGCTCTGTAATCAGCGCTCTTTTACATGTATCAGGAATGACAGCATATGGCATCTATGAAAGAGGAAATTTAAAGCTATGGAAGTTCAGCTTTAATCCTATAGAAGAGTATAAAAGGATGTCTCAGCAAAATTTTGTGGAGGTCACTCAAAGGACTTCTACCAATGTTGCTTAAATAAAAGTTAACTGAGTTAGTCATTCCATTTTTAGTCCCTGTTTGTTTAAATTTCCCTGCCTAAAATACCTTCATCTTTCTTAGCTTCTTTGTTCCTCATGGTTGAGCGAAATTAGTAATTTGGGGTTTTGGGGTGTGTGGGAAAGGCAATGTTATGAAAGCAGCTTCAGACTGCATTTCTATGCATCCTAACTTCTTTCTTTCCTTTTTCAGAAGAAGTCTTCCATGAAGACTATGCACATCCCTGCCTTTATGAAAATGTACACAATATACCACTGTGGGTCCCGAACAGCACAGCCAAGGACATAATTTAAATTACCCCATCTTACTGCACATCTGCATTGCTCCAGGAGTGTGAACATGGCTGCTTGCTGTTGCTCAGCTTGCAGTCTAAAGGATATTCTTGTGAGAAAGGTAAAGCTAATCCTGGTGAAATACTGTGTCAACATCAGCCCACTGCTTCCAGCCATGGACCTCATCTGTTTGGTGCAAGACTGGAAGGTCTCTCTATTGTGCTGTGTTGTTCATATGCACCTGCACCCCACAGCTTGAGTGGAAGCTAAAGAAACAAAATTATATTTTATGGACAATCAACTCGGTCAGGGCAAAAGGGAAATAAAACCCAAACTAACCAGGAATTTACCACAAATAATCCCACTCAGTCTCACGTGGAAAGATTTCTGTGCAGAGAACAAGAGGGAAAAAAAAGTAGCAATCTAGCTGCTTATGGCAGCAATTGTAGAAGGTGGATGAAGGAGAGGGCAACAATGTCCTTGCTTTCCCCACAAATGCCACAAAGGCAGGGCAAGGGCTGGGGAACAGACTACAGCACCTACCTGTTCTGCCTAGCAAGTCATCTGAACAGTATTCTTCCTCCTCCTCAGGGCAAAACTCAATACCAGGCCTTTGCCAGTGGATTGGGAAGGGTATCCTTTGGTGGAAAGGGGAGAAAGAAGAGGTTTACATTTACCTGCCCACTCTCTGCTGGATGGTGAAGTACCAATGCACCAGCAGGTCCTCAATTCTCTGCTCTAGCTGTGCCTGTTTGGAAAGCAGCTCCTAAATTTCCTTTGGGATTCAGCCCAGATTCTCTTGAAGCACAGAGGATGTGAACCATGGTGCACTGACTCCTGGTAGTAATAGCTCTGTAACTTACCATACGTGAGATTCCTGCTCCAAAATTAAATACCCTGAAGAAGCACATCAGAGTTTTCTGCAAGAACAATAGCAGCACTGTTCAGAAGCATCACCATGCAGCAGATAAAAACCTTTCAGAGGATCATGGTAAAACGACAACAGAATAAAAGCACAGGGAAAGAAAAAGCCTGCCTCCAGCTTCACATTAACTTGCCCCCGACTGCCTTGATCATGTTAATTTTATATTTTACACGTGTTATATCAACAGGGAGCACAGATGGCTGCACTCACGTGTGAGACTGCAGACACCCACTGGGGCACCAGCAGCACCTCTGTCACTTCCCTGTAGTGTGGGGAGGGGGGATCCTGCTGGCACAGCGACAGGAGTAGGTCACTGAAGGTTAATAAAGGCAGTCAGCACATAATTATCACTCCCTTGTTAGCCTCAGCCTCTCAGGAATAAATTAGAGGGACAAAATACCGAGGAGCTGTGAGAAGATTAGAGTGGGGCTGCACCTACTCGTGCTACAGGGGAGGGTCACCTTCCTGGAGGTCCCTGCTTCAATTCACTGGAGTATTTTAGAGGCAACTGCATCTATATGAGGGAAAGCATTAATATTTGAACATTTTAGGTAGCTACATTTATTTTCTTTAAGCATTTAGTAGCACTAAATATGAATCCAGACAAATCAAGTGTTCCTTCCTCTTTTATCCAGTGGCCATAGGCACATCTGTCAGAAAGATTGTTTTCACCCTCCCTTAGTTTCTTGATCAGTCTACATAACTCTGTGGTAAAAGGGACACTTTAAGATGATTAATAGTGCTCTTGAGACTACAGCTCAAGAATGCAGAAGTCTCATTTGTGACAAAGATGACAAGAGCTCAATTAGCCACCTCTTTGTGCACATGTAAGCAATGAAGAGAAGGCATTCTCTCTTTCAAGTTACAGCAACAGATGAACTCCCAAGGTAGAGTACTTGCAAGGCACAGTTGTTACATTTGCAGACAACCTACTGTTAATCGTTTCATCTCAGTGCTGTCAAGTAATGCAAATAATAGCTTGGGGTAACACACAGCTAGGAAACACTGGGCACAGCCCTAAAATGTCAAAAGTCACAATTCTGACTGGCAGCAGAGCAAAACAAACTGAGGGAGCATAAGAAGTTCAGTTTTTAGGTGGGAGGCAAAGTGAAATTACAAAATAAAAAGCATAAAACACAGGGAGATTCTGCTCATTGTGGGTAACTTTAAAGTCAGAAAACTACCACTCCTGGTGTCAATTTTGCACTTTCATTATTAAACACTGTCCTCCACATAGTTGTTTTCCCCATTCACTGGTAACATGTACAAACTTCTGAACAGCATCAGCCACAAAAAAAAGAGAAAAAAAAAGTTAAAATCCCAGCGATGCCTCTCTGGCATGCTTTGGCACCTTCCTGTTCTAGTCCATGTAACAAACCTCTTCTGGTGAAGGCTGCCATGATGGATGAGTAGTAATTTCTCTAGAAGATAAGTAAATACACTGGAAGGAGTTGCAAAAGACCTATCCATTGGGTCTCCCTGATGGCTGTGGAGTCTGGAATATCAAATACTCCTTTACATAGACCTCAGCAATTCTCACTACACATGGACCAGCCACAGGGACAGCTGCAGGGCAGATTTCCACAAGTGGCACTTAAGAACTGACTTGATAACCACTAGAACCAAGGGAGCTAGACAGCCTAGTATTGGAATTATCCTATCCTCCTGCAAGCAGGCATGACCTCTGTCTCTGTGCATCGTTCTGTGGCACAGCTCATACATGCCGTTTGAGAAAGGTGGCCTCCTTGGAGCAGAGCTATGCAGCTATCGAAGCCCATCTACAGATGTAGCTATTTGGTCTTCTCAAGATAACCTGTGTCTGGACACAAGGGCTGCCCAAGTATATCTTGGGTTTATTAGGCACTTCTTCCTTTTCTCAAAAATAGATTTGCATTGATGCCAGCTGCTAGTACAGGTCATCACCATTCTTGGCTGTTTATAGCTTTTTTGGTTTGGTTATGGCTTTGGTTTATAGCTTTTTTCCACTGGAACAAAGATATAGACAGAAAGCTGTCTATCAACTGTTTATTGAATAAATAATTGAATTAAGATCATCCCTTCCTGTGTGGCTGGACAATTATATCAAAAAACTCTGCCCCCAACATTGCAGGGGGAGAGGGAAAGTAGTAAGAGAATTACTTTGAGTCAATTGATATGAAGAAGATAGTGTGGTTGCAGAATGCCTTCAGACCCAAAGGACTGAATCGTGGACTCCAGTTTTACAGTGCAGTTCTTTACCCCTGACTTTAGCTGTTCCAGCTGCTTACACTCAAATACCAATCATCTAGGTTAAACTTGCAATAAAGGCATCTCTTTAAAAAAGCTCGTGTGGGGTTCATGACCCCTGCATCTGCATGCACCAGACCGCAGTGCTCCTGCTGCTTGGCAAGAGCCAGACCTACTGCTCATCTGCATTGCATGCAGAGGACAATTTCCTCATGAAAAACCCATGAGTTTTAGTACAGAATCAGTAGAAGTTTTTCTGCTCTATAATAAGACACTGAAAGATTTCTAAAGTCTACTCAACATACAGTAACTTCTTTGGTAGGTAGAGTTCAAACCATATCTACAGGTACAGGATCACTCTTGTGTAATATTCAATATTCCACACATCATCAGAGCTGTTTTCTCAAGCCTTGGGTGTTATTACTAGTTCATCTGTATTTTCCCTCCACATTCCTAGCTTTCTTTTCTCAGACAATTTTCTGGCAAGAGAAAACAAGTAATTTCTGCTAAACAAACTAAGGGTTTTTGAATTGTAGAAACTGTAATGACCCCTGTGTTTTCTTGCTAACTGCAATAAGAAAATGTTAGACACAAAGGTAAATAAGAAGGGAATGGGGTGAATAGATCCCACTGTGGCTGCAGGTTCCCAAATCCAGATCCATAGACTCAACAGAAAGGTAGGCACGTTTATAATGTCAATGGAACAAAACCATTCTGCCTTTGCACTTCACCCTTTCAAGTCACCTCTAAATCTGAGAGTGACAAAGCAACAAACATAGTCTGTAAAGTCATTGCCAGAAACTTCACAGGTCGCCATCTCACTATGGCGAGTACAAATTCCCATGTCATGTTGTATTCTTAACACTGAATACAAGATGCTGGAAAGTTATGAGTTCAGGATTTTCTGCAAAAGTTGTTTCCTTGTATTACAAGCAAACACTTCTCTGCAGGCATGGGCTGCTGAGTAGGTCTGCCAACCATTTCCATAAAAGACAATTCTGCCCAAAGAGATTTTTCTTGTCCCATGAGAAAGTACTAAGAAAACATATTCTTCTGCACAGAACAATAACAAAAATCCTTGAGCAGAGTATTCGTACCTTTTTTCCTTGCTGCTCTTCCACATTTTCTGTAGTGAGCTGGAGGATGGCCTTGCAAAGCTGAACACCGTTGACTCACACTCTCATTCACAGTGACCCTAGTTTTACCACCTGAGCAATGACTGGCTTTGGCAGTGTAGTTGTTGTTCAAAGAGATTGTCTTATGATCTTACACAGCCAGGCATCTAGACTTTGCTATACCCCATGCCTGAAAAGAGCAATTAGAATTCCACCATGAGAATAAAAACTCAAAGATTTTGTCAGAAAACAGCATCCCCCTATACCACTGCTTTGCAGAGAGGTGGGATAACCTGCTTTGTATCACCTAGCTGTTCAACAGGTTTTTGTTTGGGAAAGACTCCAGAAACATCTAACTCCCCAGGGACTCCATAGAAGGCTATAATACAAACTAACTCATGGAAAACCAGCAGCTTCATGGGGTTTAAATGTGTTTCACCTGTAGGTCAACAGAATAATTGAGTTTTCAGGAAATTTACCTGAATGTCTTTTTCACCACTGCAAAACCACCCATCCCCCCTCCTCTCTATCTATTAAACAATCTAAAAATATCTTGGCATGTACTGTTGTACAGCAATGTGACATTTTTGCTGTCAGCTCCTTTCCCCTGATTACTCTTCCCTGTACCTGCCCTGTTTCACAGTAACTTCTCATGGCTCACACTGTGCTGTATGTAGTAAGGCAGGATCAATCTGCCCCAGAGCTGCCTCCAGCCACTCCTGTTACCCTATTTTCACCAAGACATACAAAGCTGAAGCAAAACACACCCCTTTCCAAGTTGCGAGGCTGCCTGCTGTGAAGATGCAATGATGTCAGTGCTGAATAATTAAGTGATAATGTAATAACTGTGGGTTTGTACTCCATTAAGTGAGCTCCTGCTGACTGCTTAATGAGCAAACAAAAACTCAAAACCCATTAATACATTAAATGTAAAAAAGAAAACTTGAGTCCTTAGCAGTAACCACTTGGGAGTCGTCTTCTGAAAACACAGGCCAAGATGGAAATAATGAACTATCCCATTGCTGCATTTTGAAAAGACCCAGAAGTTAATTTTCTTTTCAGAGGGTGGAGAATTAGGTTAACAGTACTGATGGGTTTGCTGTTTCCTCTGTGCAAGATCTGAATCCTTTGTTGCAAAAAGAGCATCGATAGGTCTCCTCTTCCTCTAATGATGCTGCAATGACTGTATCGCAGAGGTTGTGAAATAGGTAGTTCCTTGGCTTGTGTATATTGGTAGTTTGAGGAGAGTCTAGAGGAAATATCCTTATTTGCCAACATAACACACAAGATTTATACAGGATCTAAAAATATTCAGTGGTATTGCTACTGCTGCAATGTTTGGGAAGAAGAGAATCCAGAGTCAAATTTTCCTGCCTGTATTTCTCCTGCCGGGGTGGTGAATGAGCGTAGCATCTTTTAGTGAGGACTTCGGTGAGATATGGCCACTGCAAGGGGACCCATAGACAACAGCAGCCTCATGCAGCCAGAACCTCAAGTCACATGCACCTTTTAAATCAAAATTGCTGCTCTGAAAATAAAACTGGCACAGTTCAGAGATTAATAGGAGGTTTGGGCTTCACACAAATGGTGACAGTCTCAACACAATAAAGCAAGCAATAGCATTTTTGCTTGCACCATTATCTCGCGTATGATCTGTGGAAAGATAGTAAATCCTAGATTCTATTATTTTCCCCAGATGGTACTAAGGAAAAACAGGATGTGAAGTTTACAGCTCAGTGCCCTAATTTCTGGAGGTCTGTTAGCTGAAATGGAGCTTCTAACAAAATATTTATATGCTCTTAGAAGCTTTCTCATGAAAAGGAACAAGTGTTATTTGCATTGCCACTGTTTCTATTTGAGAATCCTGGTCAACATAAATTATTCAATGTACAGAATTTATCATGAAAGCATGAAGACCTGTATTTGCTTAAGAAATCTTTCCTAGAGAAACATGCGTTGTTCCCAAGTACCATGGAGGTGTATAAGCCTAGTTTTAAGATTCTGTACTCTATTAAGGAACTGAAACTTTGTACACAAATAATGTGAACTACCCGCTGTTTCAACTCACAATAACCTGCAGCAACAGTCTGGGTGTACCCTTGTTTAACCAACATGCTGAGCGTTGCAGGAAATACAGAAAGATAACATGCAAGAATGACATCTCCCCACTTCCTGAAGGACAGACTTTTTAGTGTATCATCAAGGACGCTCTCAGCAGGTGATTTTTTTTCTCCACTGAAAGTACCCTGATCTGTGTTATTTATCATACTATCTGAAAGGCAAGGGCTTCATATCTTTAGTAATGAAACTGGATATTTTGTAAGAAACACAATGACAACAGCAACAACAACAAATGCAGAAGAAAAGAATTGGGGGAAACAGCATTTTAATTGTCATTCTATATTTATAGTTCTTAGCTCCAAAATACATTTCCAGGGGTGAGGCCAGCTCCAGTTCTGATCTTTAGGCAATGCTTTCCAGAGATGCTCTTGGACACAGATCTTTTCTTTAAGAACAACTGTAGCACAGAATCACAGAATCACAGTATTCTAGGGTTGGAAGGGACCTCGAAGGATCATCTAGTCCAACCCCCCTGCCAGAGCAGGGTCACCTACAGTACATCACACAGGAACGCATCCAGGCGGGTTTTGAATGTCTCCAGGGAAGGAGACTCCACAACCTCTCTGGGCAGCCTGTTCCAGTGCTCCATCACTCGCACAGTGAAAAAGTTTTTCCTGATATTCACATGGAACCTCCTATGCTCCAGTTTACAACCATTGCCCCTTGTCCTATCATTGGTCGTCACTGTAAAAAGCTTGGCTCTATCGTCCTGACCCTCACCCTTTACATATTTGTAAACATGGATGAGGTCACCTCTCAGTCTCCTATTCTCCAAGCTAAAGAGACCCAGCTCCCTCAGCCTTTCCTCATAAGGGAGATGTTCCACTCCCTTAATCATCTTTGTGGCTCTGCGCTGGACTCTC